>JAEIHY010003828.1:0-39431 GCA_018904565.1 Drosophila tsacasi
GCCGCCTGATCATAAACCATGTCATAATTATGGTTACAGCGACAACTACATCGGTGCCTTTGGCCAGTCGAGCGTAAATTTGGCAACAGCCTTCAGTGATTCGCAGACTCAGAGATTCGCAGAGTCGCAGACAAAGGTGGGCTAAACTTCTGCTTCCTACATCTCCCATTCCATTGAATATTCATTCAAGCCCGTCAGTCGAGTGACACTAAGTGGATGCATTTTGTGGCAGCTGCTCTCATGGCACACATGCACCGGCTCTCAGCGAATTCCCACAACCTCGTACATACCTGTTGTTGTTTTCGAGTGGAAATCCATCGCATGCTGAGCTCTACGCTTTTCTCTTGAGTTTTTCCGGTTAGCCCAGGAGTATGCTAAGCTTAATTAAATTATTCAAGCGGAAAGTGGTTTGCATTTTGCTCTGCTTCTGTTGAGCATTATTAACAAGCCATTGACTTGGTACACAGGGCAAAGACCTCTCCCAGGATGCATGGACCAGCAGAGCTCGTTTTAGCCCCGGGCATTGCAATTAAAACCTGCATTGAAATCAGATTCTGGCCAGAAGAAACATGATTCCCGAGCACAGTTGACACAACAAGTTGGAAAATTAATTTCTAAGGGTCAAACCATTTCCCGGGAAAGCTGATCCGCAGGCCACAGGAACTGCACGTACTGTGTGGAAATGCACACGTTTTCCTCGGGTTGACCTCGGCCAGGGACATTGACTCAGAAGCCCACCCACTGCTCTGCCTGCTCTTAATTATTTCGTTGTTGTTTATAAAAGGGAATTGCAGTTGATAATTTAATGCAGTAGCGTTAGAGAGCGCACACCAGATGTCCTTGAATTGTCCTGAGTTCGTTGACTGCCCTCCCTGCGTATGAGCAATATGGAAGGGTTTATGTGTTCTATAAATATCAAGTATACGTACAATTGATATTCCAAATGAAAATGCAATCATGAATATGCTTTCGTTGCACAAATTAAACTCAGTTTGCCAAAGGAAATTGATTGAGTTAAAAGATAATTTAAAGCAAATTCTCCATAAATTGATGTACATTTTCCTCAATAAGTTGGCCACATTGTAGTATATTTTCCAGCTAACTTACACCCAGTTGAGTGAATCCAAGTAGCTTGCAACAAAGTTTCGTTTTCGTGGGTGGAGAACTCGCATTTGTTGCCGCTTAACACGTGCAGCGATTTAGTACGCATTACATTATATGTATGTGATGATGATGATGCCTCAAGAGCACCTGTTGCCATCGGCAGTGGTGGAAAAGCGTTGGAAATCGCGGGGCAACCTCTCGAGGAGCTCTCAAGAGCTGGGCGTGTGCTCCACTTGGCGCGCCACAGGGAAATGTTCGTGGAAAGCTCTTTGCTTTTCGGTTCAGCGACGGTGAACATATCGATTTCTGATTTAGCCACTTTGTTATGGTAATTTCGCCGGTTTTCCCCGGTTTATAGCCCGACCCAGCCTCCCACCACCGTTTCATTGTTTTGTTTTGACAATTTCGATGAGCGCGTGTCGCGCATTTGGCAGCCAATTTAATTGGCCACCCGTGCGGGAATTTCGCCTGTTTACGACAGATTCAGTCCTTTATGGAGCACGAGTTGCCCGCTTTTGGGCCGTTCCCTCGATCCCCGAAATGTACAGCCAACTTTCGGGCTTGGCTCTGCTAATTGAGAGCTTTGCCGGCTCTGTTGGCGGCGGTAATAAATCGACTTTTAACTGGCGTGTGATATTTTGGCATTTATATTTCGGCAACGGCCATCAATCAGAGTCATAAGGCATAAAAAGGTGCCTGGAACGTGATCGCAATGGGTTGTGGCAAATGTCTGCGCGACGGCGACGCCGGCAGTAAAAGTCGCACTGCACTTGGTAAATGTGATCCATGGATATATGTCCAAGTAAAGTGTGTTCATGCTAATGCCACCTGAACTCGACTGACTTATCTTGGTTGAGTTATCAAAATGTAGGAGCTTTATTTAAGCTGTGATTAGAGGCTTGGTTTTAAAGGGGTTAAAGAAAGGAAAGGAATGACAGACATATACGCATGGAATTGCGCATATTTGTTTAAGTAGAAGTGTTCTCAATATAGGAAATTGTGGAATTTATATATATGTAGTCAAAACGGTTTTAAGCACTGGTAAGCAGTCATTATTTTATTATTATCTTGAAATAAATAAAAGAAATTCAGAATAAATACTAAGAAAGCCTTAAATTTCTATATACTTTAAATACAACGAAATCTTGAATTTTCTAGAATCTCCACTATTAATTAATTAAGAAATCACCCTATTTAATCCATTCAAAGGTTGGGTTTCCACCAGGCCTTCTCCCCCTTGAGGATGGGGCATTGCAAAACTTGTCGCATGCATTTGCCGCACGATTCGCTTGTCGATTGCACGTCGTGCGCAGATCCCTTAATGGAGTTTTTACTTTTCGTACCTCTAGTACCCCCTTACTCCTCCCCGAAATCAGCATAATGTGAGCGACGCAACTCTCGGATCGTGGTATATAAACCTGCAATGGTCAACTAAAATCGATTCATTACGTGTGAAAGTGTCGAAGAGAAGTGACTTAATACGGAAATTGAAAACGGAAGACACCATACCGGCGGAGAAATGTATAAAATTGTAAGGGAAAAGTGAAGAAAAAGTATAAAGTAATATTTATTTAAATAATTTTTTTTTTACCTAGAGTATTCTGTTGAGTGTTGTGCTGTGGCTTAGCTCTCCTGCTTTCGGAAGCTTCTTTCACGGTTCAACGTCCGTGGGTGTTCCTGTTGGTGTGCCAGTGCCAGTGCCATTTCCGGTGCCTTCGCCAGTTCCGGTTCCAGCTCCCGTGGCTGTGCCCACACCCGTGGCAGTTCCTGCTCCTGTAGCTGTTCCTGTTTCGGATACAGTGACTGTTCCTGCTGCCTTTAGTGCTCATCATGCCTTTGCCTATGGAGCACCAGCTCCTCCAGCTGTCTTTAAGTACGCAACAGCGTATGAGGCACCGCAGCCTATTATAAAGTATTCCCTGGGAGCACCAGTGACCACTACCACCACCACTTACTCGGGATTCGCAGCACCTGCAGTGGCTCACTATGCCGCTGCACCACAGCCAGTAGCTCACTATGCCGCTGCAACACAGCCAGTGGCACATTATGCCGTTGCCCCGCCACCACAATTCCTGACAAAATATGCTGCCCCGCCCACCGGATACCAGTTTGCAGCTTCTCCATCCTACGGCAGATACAAACTCCACTTTGGGTCACCACCTCCTCATGCTCCGGCTGCGGTGTACGGAGCTCCTCCTTCTCCTCATCATTCTCCCCTCACCTTTAACTCTCAGGGCTAGTAACTCGAGAAGCCCCAGATGGGCCCAGCCAGATGATGGGGCTAATTATGCATAACTATGAATGATAATTTCCTCAAATTAGCAATTAATTAAATCTAAATAATGTTGTTATGTTTCGTATTATACGCGAGTCGTGAATTTATGCGAAGAACGCGCAGCGTAGCGATTTTATTATGCTTATATCGACGAACCCCATAAATAATTCAGATGTTTTCATGGCTCCAGGCAATTTTCGGCATCGCCAATTTGGTCAAAGGCGAGGCATGGCACTGCGAGGGCCCCAGACCCAGACCGCGACCGAGACCGATCAACGGTTATTAACTCCAACGGCTCCTCCTGACCAACTGACCTAACTCAACGTGTGAACGAGAGAGAGAAGCTCCCAGCCCATTTGGGTCAATAGTTTAAAGAGACGATAAACATCTTAATTACACTTTAAGCCAATGGGAAATAGGTCGAAAAACAAATAAATTTATGATTTCCGTGTTCGGCGATTGAATAATAGGTGTCATATTTGCCAGTTAAGAAACTGGTTTCTTGCATAAACATTTAATAATTTTAAAATAATGTTTTATTCATCCAAGATATTTTTTTCAGTATTAGAATTCCCTAAGCCTTGGCAAAGATAAATTAATTAAAATTAAAGTGATTTTAAAATTAAAATAAGAAATGATTGAACAAATACAAAAAGATATGTTTGCTTCATTTTATAAATTGTACTGAAATTTAATTTTAATTTAAAAGAGTCAAGCAATTGTTCTACTTCTATTTTATTTTATAAATGTAATTTAAAAAGTTTTCTTAATGAAAAAGAATCAACAAATAATTGAAAATTGACAGCAAATAAAATAATTGAATAAAGTGAAATGGGAAATAAGAGAATATTATTTTATCTGTTAAGTAATTTGTTGACTATATTAGAATACAAAGTATTACTATTAATTTTCCATCGTACTTGGCGTTGCAATACCATAATGTAATAATGTGCTTTTTGCGTTCATAAATTTTCCATGAATTAATTATTAAAATACCCCCCTTTTCTCAGTGTAACCCAAAATTAGATGCGCATAGATTGTGATTATGCCCCACCGGCTGAGGTCAATCTGCGACGAGAGCCTCGCACCGCACTGAAGGAGAGCCAATCAAATTCAGAGACAACAATCGGGTCTTTAGCATGCAAATCTCGTACCGCACCGCTCCGATCCGCCGAAGTCCTCTGTTTGGGCTGTGGGCTAATGGCTTTTATGTTTGTGCGGCTTTTCTGGCAGGAGTCACATGACGCTCTCCGTGTTTAATAAGCTCAAATGCTGTCGACAGGCAGAATGGCTAGGAACAGGGGCTCTGCCCAAAGGGGGCTTGCCAAAATCCAGTGACAAGTCACACTAAGCCACTGGAGGCGAGTTTGTTTAGTTGCATAGTTCGGATGCCAATAAAAATGACCAACATTGATTTATATGCAAGGCAGCAAAATATCAATATTATCAATAGACAAAACTGCCCGGCAACAGCTTTGTTAAGCCACCGAAAAGCCAACAATCAAACAAAGTAAATAAACAAAGGCAACAAAATGCCAAAAAAGCTTCGTCTTGGCCTGCACTCAAGCGTTGTGGCTTCAAAAACATTCGAAATCAAAGAAGGCAAGAGACTGAGAGTGAGAGAGGGCAACAGGTCTGAGAACCGATCGCAGAGCTCCTCCTCAATACGCATATAAAAAGCATCTTCAGCGGCCTCACCAATTTTAATCAGCTGCCACAGCTGCGCCTGCGAACATCAACGATTTAATACTCCGATCGGTAGCTGGATTATATCGAACACGAAAAAATATATAAAACTAAGAACAAGAACGAGAGAACAGTGCTGTGACAATGGCTTTCAATGTGAGTGATAATATCTGTGATAAAAAACATCATCAAAAGGTTTAATTGAACCTCTTTCAGTTCTCCTTTTTGTGGATTCTGCTGCTGCAACTCCTCAGCCTGGCTCTGGCCGATGTCTCCCACTTGGAATACTCCATCACGCCCAGCTCTCAGGTGGCCTACTACCATTACCCCGCTCCCAGCAGGCAGCAGCAGCAGCCGGGCGTCCAGAGAGTAGCCCAGCAAAGGTACCAACAGGTGGCGGCCAAGGCAGCACCTCAGCAGTACCACCAGGTGGCCCGCCAGTTTGCTGAACCCGCCCTGGAGCACGCTGCCTTTACCCAGGCACTGACCAGTCAGGGTTATGTATTCGGAGCACCCTCAGCTTCCCTCCAGGTGGCCTCCTCGGCGCCACAGGCTCAGGCGGCAGCTTTAGGGGAAGGAGCGGCCACAGGAAGAGCCTTACCCTCGGCAGCTGTGGACGCCAATTCCCTGAATCTCAAGCTGCCAGTGCCCTTTGGCATTGCTCCCCTGAATGTGGCCCAGCTGCCGCTGCAGGCCGGAGCCCCTTATGCCAGTGTGCCGAGGACCACGGGCCTCACCTCCTACGGAACGCCACAGATCCAGAGGCGTTAGCCTGCTCTTCCTAAATAGGTCCTAGAATAATAATAAATTTAAACAAGACGAGGAGAGGCCATCCCGACTGATCATCAAACTGCGGTGGCTTCTCCTCCTAGTGAATACCACAACACACATTGATAATAAACTTGCCATCTAAGCTTAGTTTTTCGGTGCGAGCTGTGAGTGCTTTTTTATTGGCCATTTTTCGACTCATTGCCATCGATGGAGACTGCATTTGCATAATGTTTTGAAGGTCGCCGCGCAGACACGGCTCAGAAAAAAAGAGGTCTGCGTTTACACCTTTCACTCTCCTCGGATGGTTTTATGGCCGGGCATTTACATACAGATACACATCAATCGGGCCAAGAGATCTCCATCATCCGCTCCTCACAATGGGGCCTTAAACTTGGCATTGGAAATGGCTGAGAAAAAACGAGAGAGAGGGGAAAAAAATCAAAACCTAAGCCGCAGCGTCTAAGATCTGACGTTTATTTATGAAAGCCAATTAAAGTCAAGTGTCATTGATCAGATCTGGGAACGGAACTGGGAACTGCAAACTGGGAACTGGGACCTGGATCTATATAGAAGTTTATGGCAGGGGGGATAGAACCTGCTTTCCCGCGAAAACAACAAACAGGAATTCGAATGTGATCTGCATAAATTTGGTATCCGAAAATCCATTAAAGCAAACGGTACTGACGACAGCCAAATAATTCTTAGTTCCCAAAGGGGACATCATCGCTACTGAAGGGGCACTAAATCAGCTTTGGCGCTGCAATCCAATGAAAAATCTCGACTAGGAAGTGAGCGGATCGCACCGATCTTAAGTCAAGTGTTGAAGACATGAAGGTGCTGCCGATAACGATGATGATGATGATGATGATGATGGGCAGCGGTGTACATATTTCCGTGCTTGACTCACTGGAAAATCGACGGCGTCATCGGTAGAGAATTTCAGCCAAGAAATTTACTTGGTGTTAACAAGTAAAGAGCGAGAAGTCAGCCTGGCAGTTGGATCTTACCTGTGGTTACTGCCAACCAAGATTGGATCAATCCCATGCGGATACAGACCACAGTATACAGTTACATGCGTGGGGCAACTCGATCTGCGGATCTTCGAATAAAATATATATCTCTCGCCCTCTCGACTCGTCACCAAAACGGCCTTGAGATCGTCGTCATTATCTGCGGATCAGATTCCAGAAGCAGCTGAATCAGAGATGCTCTGGTCAAGTTGAAAATGAAGAATTTGTTAATAATATTAAATAACTATTATTACTTTAAATATCTAATATAAGGTTAATCTCATTCACAATTATATTTATAGACTTTTCCAGGTTATATGTCCTTTTTAAATCTTCTATAAAATTCAGCAAAACTACTCTTCTCTTAAAGGCAAAAACACTGTAAATTGCTGAGCCATCAGTTCATCAGATGACGAAGATGCTGACCAGGCCAGCACGTGACCAAGAGAGCGGTGACTTCGATGGCTCATTAAGTCCGCAAGCCGGTTTCGGCCACATGATCGCCTCCACTTACTCACTCTTCGCTCCGTCGCTCCCCGCTGGCCAATTAAGCCGACTCGCAATGATTGAGGCAACTCCATCTATCCAGCGGCACCTCCGTCACATCCTGTGGCCAGATGGCGTCAAGGTCAAACGGTGCCGACACGAAAACAAATGAAGCCTCCGACGCTCGGCGGCAAGGATGAGAGGGAAATTTACGAGCGCCTTTTATTGGCAACTCTCTGCTGGCCATTAAAAAGCGAACTAATGAGACATTTAGTGGGCCGGAATGGCAGACCAGGCGGGAACGGCAATTTTTAATAGCCAATTTGGCTTAGATTGCGTCCAATTCAATGCAAGACGACGCACATTGATGGCCCAAACAGACTGCAAATTACGCATAGACAGCTCGGCCACCAAGGGAGCCTTTGACTGCATACAAATGTCGATCAGGGCACTGGAAAAATTTAATTTTAATTTTAATTTTTTATATATATATTTAGAATCAAGCTAAAGTCTTAAAGTCTTAAAGCTTTTGTTTATTTTGAAGCTTTAAAAATAAATTAAAAGATAAATCAAGTACCTTAAAGTTTTTCCAAATATCTTTTTTACTTACTCTTATATGGGTAAGTCTAAAATTTCTCCCGGTGCACCTATTTCGAGCGACAACTTGGACAACTTCCGACAATACATTGGGCAATTGAAGGCGGATCACGTCTTGGCCAAATGACGATCATGTATGCTGGCTGGCACTCGCCCAGGTGGGCCAGCAGCAGCTAAAGAAGAAGCGACCAAAAAAAGTCGCCTCAGACAGAATGTCCCCCAAAGAGCACGGATATGGGCACGAGCTATATAAGCCACTGAGCTGGCTCCCAATGGACATTATCGCTCAAGAGCTTTAGAAACAACCAACCCCCAGCCAGCAAAATGTACAAGTTTGTAAGTTGAACCAACCACAGGAGAATAGCTCCAGAAGGAAAGGGATTAGGTTACTGATTGATTCGTTCATTTTTAGTTGGTCATCGCCGCTCTGATTGCCTGCTCCGCGGCCAAGCCCGGTGTGGTGGCTCCCCTGGCCGCTGCTCCTCTGGCCTACGCCAATGCCCCGCTGTATGCCGCCGGAGGCAGCAGCCAGGTGGATGTCCGCAACAACTATGACGGCACTCTGTCGTCCTACACCACGGCGCCGTTCGAGTTCACCGCTCCGTACTCCAGCCGCTATGTGTCCGGCATCCCAGCTGCTCCCGCTGTAGTGGCCAAGTACGCAGCTGCTCCTCTGGCTGCTCCTCTGGCTGCTCCTCTGGCTGCTCCTCTGGCTGCTCCTCTGGCTGCTCCAGTGGCTGCTCCTCTGGCCGCTGCTCCCTACACCGCTGCTTATGCCGCTCCTTATGCCGCTCCTTATGCTGCTCCCTATGCTGCTCCTTATGCCGCCGCTTACTCCGCCTATCCCTATGCCTCGCCCTACCTGGCATCGCCCTACACCGCTCCCTTCGCTGCCGCTGCCCCAGCTCCAGTGGTGGTCTAAGGACGCACCTGTAAACCCAGACAATCTCTAGATAATTTCTGTAAACAATTTTGTGATTAAAAAAAACGAAAAAATTAATGATCAATCTATGAATTTTTAGTTTTATTGGGAAGTAATTATTACCTTAAATAATTACTTTACGATCAAGATCATTTATGATGTATATACTTTCTAGGCAAGTTATTTAGCGAATTACAAGTGAACTCTTTCGTCATTTATTTATTTTTAATCTGTGACTATATTTTCTTTAAAAACGTAAATATCTTATGCAGCTTAAATTCATAACTTCCTAATAATTATGCAGCTTAAACTTGGGTAATAATTGCAGCTCCAGGAAAATCTACTAGCTTTTAATTTATTAAATTTTTTTTAAGAAGCATATTTATGTTTTAACATTTTTCATCTGGTTAGGTACTTGAATTTCCTAAAAAGAATTGAAAAATTATTTTAAAAAATTGTTTCTCTAGGGAAATTTATTGGAAAATGAAATATTTACTTAATAAAATCTCAAATACAATACAATGAAAATTCAGGTTAAGGAAGTTCGTAAATAACCCAAAACAGTCTGTGTGATTGCGTTGCCACCTTGGGCGCAATCAATGGTTATTTATGGTAAAAGCATTATTTATTGGCTATCATAATCATATTCCACGTTTGGATAACTGTCAATGTCTGGGCTCGATACCATTATATAATCATGGGCCGTGCTTTCAAATCGGCCAAGAAGTTATTGGCCCCTCGGTCGATCGGTCGCAGTCACGACTTGCTGACCAACGGATTGGGACTGGGTTACCTCACCGCCCAGCGACCCAACCCAGGCAAGCCGCCCATAAAGGCTATGAAAGTGAAGAAATGCAAGTGCAAGTCTTTTGACTGAATTTCCCTATAAATATTTATGGCTCTTGACAATGGAGAGACATTGGCAGTCGAACCAACAGGTCGAGCACATCGATCGGAAAGCTAATCCCCCAAGAAACCAAAGAAACCATCACCCAAGCAAGATGTGGTCACTGACATGGGTGAGAGGATTCTAAGAGGCCTCCTTACGAGAGAGGACTTAATTATAATTAATTATTTTCACAGGCATTTGCCTTGGCTTCCCTTCTGGTGGCGGCTGGCGAGGCTAAGCCTTCGCATCATCACTTCAATCACCACTTCAATCACTTTGATGGCCACCACTTGGATGCCCTCCATGCCCTGCCCCATCACTTGGATTACGCGGTACAGGAAGCCGTACTGCCAGCTCCAGCTCCAGCTCCTGTGCTTCCGGCATTGGCTCCTCCTCCGGTCTTTGCCCCTAGTCCTGTTTACGGTCCTGCCTCGCCAGTTTATGGTCCTCCGCCACTGGATGGTCCTCCAGCACCGGTGTTTGCCCCTCCGGCACCTGTTTTCGCCCCACCAGCACCAGCTTTCATTCCTCCAGCTCCTGTCTATGCTCCGGCACCGCTTCTTCCACCACCAGCTCCACTGTTACCTGCTCCAGCTCCTCTGTTACCAGCTCCAGCTCCACTGTTACCAGCTCCAGCTCCTCTTCTACCTGCCCAAGCTTCTTTGTTTCCAGCTCCAGCCCCACTTTTACCCGCAGCTGGTTGCCTGCCCGCTGCTGGCCCACTTCTAACGGAGTTCCACCTGCCCAGCGTTCATCACCATGTGCTTCCACCCGTTCTGGAGGCTGTGCCCTTCGCACCCAGTTATCGTGCCATTCCCGGACCCAAGACCACCACCCACAAAGTGTCCATTGGCTACGCCTTTCCCAAGCTGCTGGCCAAGCCGCATGTCCACCTGAAGGCCCTGCCCCTCAAGTGGGCCCACCACAAGGACTGGTCCTTGTTCTAGAAACCCATAAGGATGATGGAGAACTCACCAAAGAATCATCAAAGTCAGCTAGTAAATGTTAACAAGTAATCTACGAATTAAACAATTATTTATCGAATAATTATAGTTAAATAAAACGAAAGTGTATATATAAATCTGATGGTTTTTTCAAAAGATTACATAATTTGGGTTAAATATTAAGCATTTAATTTCCTTAAAAGCTCTTAAAATGTATTAATTCATGGCTTAAACTCTTAGAATTCCGGGAATGTTTTGCTATGTCTATAAAAACAACCGAAAATAAATACAAAACCTCGCAAGAATGTAACCAGAAGTGATAAAATCATAGGCATTGCAAAAATTAGCCAAAAGAAACATAACTGATATCTGATTCAGACTCTCATTACGAACCAGACGCGTCGTAATGCCGCCAAATTTGGCTAACACACACACGCCACACACACATTCGTGCAAGTCTTGGTAACACAGAAATGTTGTTAGTGAATTTTCAACCGCACGCAACAAGAAATCAAATCAGAAATTCCAGACACAGCCGCGGCCCAAACACGCGACAATTGCTGCAGAGCTGGTAAAAGAGTGGCAATTCGATTAAATGATTTAACCAAGCCGTCGGGGGTGGTAACACGCAAATATACACACATACTTTTGGGTAAATACTGGTGGCTTAAGCCCAGTCAAAAAAAAAGAGGTTGAGAAGAAGCTCGACTCGCAAACGAAATCTTGCCCAACATTGGCCTAGGTTATGGTCGGGAATTGCGTGCAATTATGAAAGTGTCGTTTTCGGGGACACTGCGACGTAAGAGGCGACCAATTGATTATTAAGTACAACCTTCATCGACGCCCAATATAGAAAGTCTTCCAAGGTGTTTTCGTATGCTTGTCCACGGAATATCCGCGGGTTACAGAATTATAAAAGCATTGCCCACCTGACAATTGGACATCACAGTTCGCTCTGCCCTCCAGCTAATCACAGCTAGCCCATCCTTAATCCAAGCAAAATGTTCGCCAAGATTGTGGTGAGTTTCTCGGACATATCTTCCTAAAAGGATTTCAGTCAAGGATACTTATTTTTGTGTAAATTTCCGCTTCAGCTCGTCGCCCTCTGCGTGGCCACTGCCCAGGCCGGTCTCCTGCCCTTCCATGCTCCTGCTCCGCTAGCTGCTCCTTTGGCTCCGTTTGCAGCTCCTCTGGCCGCACCTGTGGCTGCTCCCCTGGCTGCTCCTGTCGCCACTGCCGGTGTGGTGGCTCCCTATGCCTCCAGCTTCAATGCTCACCGCATCAACCACGCCGTGGCCTACCCAGTGGCTCCAGTCCCAGCACCAGTGGCCTTCGCTGCTCCCGTTCCCGCTCCCCTGCCCGTTCCTGTGGCTGCTCCTGCGCCGGTGGCCTTTGCTGCTCCCGCTCCTCTTCCAGTGGCTGCTCCTGCTCCGGTTGCTTTCGCTGCTCCCACTAAGGTTGGATTCGGTCTGCCTGCCTTTGCTGCTCCCGCTCCTGCCTTGGCTGTAGCCGCTCCCCCCAGGGTGGCCTTCGCTGCTCCCGCTCCAGTGGCTGCTCCTCTGGCTGCTCCTCTGGCCGCTCCTCTGGGTGCTCCTTTGGGATTCGCTCCTGCCCCGGCGCCCGTGGCCTTTGCTGCCCCCGCCAAGTTCGGATTTGCACCCTTCGCAGCTCCAGTGCCAGCGCCTCTGACCGTTGCCCCCAAGTTCGCCGCTCCCGCCCCATACTTCTTCTAAGGATTTAGTCGCAGGATCACTCAGCTCACGCCCATCCGTCCTATTAGTTTGTAAAACTTAGTCCAAATCATCATCCCCAGAGAGCAGCAATGCTTGGCGAATAAATACTTAAATCATAAATCAAATTATTTAATGTGTTTTCTTGGAGTTACTTATATGTATATCCGTAAATATAAAAAAGAAATCAAAGAAGTTAAGTGGCATTGCAACATTGATTGATAGTTTTATTACTGTTTCATTGATGCAGTTTTCAGGCCTCGGGATCGAGATCAGGGACTTCAGGACCACCAGGGCTGATAATGTCCACCATAACGAACAAGCACTCCTCGTAAATTATCTTCCTCACTTTGTCGGCCATTGACTTGGTTATCTCTCCGTTCTCCAACATCTCTTCTAAGATGCTCTCCAATTCTGCGTCGTGGAACCCGGGATAGGTCATTTCAGTATAGATTCTTTTCTTCACGTTTTTTTAAAGGATCGAAGAACTTTTCAGAGCCGAATTTAAAAATAAAGGAAAATTTCTAAGCAAGTTGCCAGTACAAATGTTTAGAAGGGTCAATCAATGATATATCGATGATTCACTGTCAAAAAGTAGTACTCTCAAAAAAAAAATGTAGCATTATGTGGAAGGAATAAGGAAGGGAAAGACTTTGTGAAACATCACTTAATTAATTGATTAGCTTTTTATATTGAAAATGTTATTTAGATTATTGAGTAAAAATGAAATACTGGTAGCGATTCAAGCCCAAAAAAAAAGGAAGCTATAGATTTTCGTTAACATTATTTTATTAATATTTTTAAATAATATAAGCTATGGCGGTAACATTAAAGAAGGAGGAGAAGGTCGATAAGTATTAATATTCGTTGTCGCACATAAGCACAATGCGCAAATTTAAATTTCACACATTTATATAAACAAATAACTTAAATCAAGGCGAAATACTAATTTTGTTACTTTTTTGTATTGTATTTTATTTTAATTAACTTATTTCGTCTTTTTATAAGGTGATTAAATATTTTCTATTCACTAATCTTCTCTCGATCCTCCTAGAACCGCTTATGCTTCACATGACCAATCCGCTGGAAGAGCGGAACATGCTCGTAGGGTGTGTGTGAGATGGGCACAGAGTCGTAGGTGACGTGGGCAATCTTGGTGAGTGGTGCAACAATGGTGTAACCCGGATGCTGGGCCAGCTCCTGCGGCATGGAGGCCACCGGCAGAGGATGATGGTAAACCAACGGATGATGGTAGATAACCGTGGCGGCCAGGCCCGCACTCAGAAGGGCGAATAGCACGAAAATCTTCAGGGTAGATTGGAGATGATTATTCCTAGGGAATCTGACTAATTGCCCCGTTTACCTTGAGCATTCTCTCTGGTGATTTTCTCGCTGGAACTGCACTTGGACTAAACAGAGATCGGCCGAAGGCCAATGAATTTATAGGCTCGTCTTCATCGGTGGATTTCCAGATTCCACCCCAACCTGGGGAAACAGTTAGGAACCGGTTGACACTCCCCGTGGAGTGTTCCAACTGCATTTCCTTGGGGAACCTGTTGCAACATCCCATATAGTAAGTGGTAGTAGCCACATCTCCCACTACTCCACTGGGCCTTTTGTCCCCTTCTCCTCAAGAAAACCCGTTTTCAAGTTCAAGTTTAAAGCGTCTACGCCGCCGAAGATTGTCAAAGTGTCAGTGACTTAATTATTATTAATTATGTCTCTTTTACATTTCTTCGTTTTTGTTTTTGTTTATTTTCTGTCTCTTTTTATTTTTATTTATATTTTTTTATGGTTTGTGAGTTAGTTGGTCGCACGTCTTCGAATCTGGCTTTTGTTTCCCCGTTTTTATTGTCTCTCAAAACATAATCATTGCCCAATCTTGTGTTTTTGAGCTATTTTTATGTGTCTTTCGGAGGTGTCAAGAATTGATTAGTTCGCCTTCATTTAGCGGCGATTTGTGCTCTTTAAGCTCGAGCTGTTATAATCGTTGTATTTATAATATAGTAGGGCATACCCTAAATAGAAGGTGGTTGGGGAATTTTTGATTGCCTTTGTCTTTCAGTGGATTAAATTAAAGAGTTTTGAAACGAATTTAAAGATATTTTTGGAAGCCACAAAAATCTCTGAATAATGTATTTAAAACTATTTAATATTTATTTATTTAAAAGATCTTCTTAGAGGTTACTTGTTAAATATTCTAGAACCAAGTTAAACTCGCCTTTTCATAAAGAGTAAACCTTTATAATAGATTTTTTTAGAGGTAATTAATTATTTTAGTTTTATCTATAATTTGACTCTAGAGCAACAATAAATCTGTTGCCAACAGAAAACCACTAAATTTTCTTGACTTTATATATTTTCACTGACCAAACATCTGAGGCTCATTGACCCCAAACCAAAGCCGAAGTTCTTAGCCAAATCTGATCGGAGTCACATGACTGAATCGCTAGCAAAGGCCACCCACAAGCCCTAAGCTGCCCACAGGCAGCAATACAAATATATATGATAAAAAAAACTGGAACTGGAACTATTGTAAACTGGTAAATGCCAAACTCGATTGCAGATTATACAATGGAGGCCCAAAAGGCGAAGCCACGGCCCAAACGCAACGAAAACAGGTGTTGGAACTCGGTGTTATTCGCAGCCTGCTGCCACTTAGGATGGCTGTTCCTTGGGCAACTCCAGTCCAATGAATTAGATTTAATTTGCGAAGTTGCACTCACTGCTCATTAGATCACCGATGTCCATATGGGGGATGCAATCCGCTGCACTGGGGATTGATATAAAAGAGCCGGGCCGGGATCAGCGGCAGTAACACATTCGGTCCAGCCTCTCTAGCAGCAGCGGGAAAACTATAAGCAGCGACATGTATAAAGTGAGTAGTTCAAGGATATCTGAAAGATAAATAAGTAACACAAATATGCAGGATAATTGGATACATCAGTTGAGAATATTCCATAAATGAGTTATTTATTAAAAGTATTTAGTTCAAGCTTTTAAAAGTCAGCTTAGAAAGAACATAATTAAAATTGTTATTTTGATTACTGCAAGAATTTACCTTTATTTAAGTATTTCAGTATCAATATATATTACTATAAAATGTAATATTAATGTTTATTATTTCCCAGGTGATACTCGTGACAATCCTCTGCCTGACGGCCAGCAGCCTGGCAGCTCCTGCTCCAGAACCTGCACCAGCTCCGGCTCCTGCTCCTTCGCCAAGCATTGGAATAGGCCTGGGACATGGCTACGGCGGATATGGCCTCGGATTGGGATTAGGAATCGGTCACATTGGCGGCCTCTATGGCGGTCACTATGGCGGTCACTATGGCGGATTGGGCCTGGGTCTGGGACTGGGCTACCATGCCCCCATCGTTTCCAAAACAATAATTGGCAAGAGCTATCTGGGCGGGTATGGCTTGGGCCTGGGTCATGGATATATCGGAGGCTACGGCGGACACGGACTCTACGGACATGGCTTGGGACTCGGTCTGGGCTACGGACTGGGCCATGGCTATGGCTACGGGCATGGCTGGTAGAGATGTCAATCCGGATTCAAGCCAAGTGGAGCCAAGGCGAGCGTGCAGCATGTGAGAGCTTCAATCGAGTCATTTACTTCGCAGTACCAAGCATTACGATAGCCTTAATCAGTCAATCACTCAGCAAGTCAATAAATCAATAGACAAAGAAACGAAAAACAAGAAACCAGTATCAATATGCGTTGGAAGTTGGAAAATCTGACACTAAATCGGATATTTTTTGAATGTTTTTGGGGGATTATTTTAAAGATTCTGAAATTTCTATGATATTGTCTTGCTTGCCTTCAAGTTGGAAAAATTGACAGAAACTTTCACATTTTGAATTTAGAACCAACGTAAAAATATTATTATTTTCTATTATTCCTGGGATTCGGAAAATATGGGAATAATACAAAATAATAACACTTACGGGGTTATAATACTGAATTTCTGGTTCCTTTTTTAAATTATGACAATATGAGTTATCACAAATTTGGAATCCAACTTTAAACACACCAACAAATAAGCAGAACAACTGATTATATATTTTTTTAAATCAAATCCAATTTTAATTTCACATCAAACTCACTTTTTTACATAATTTTTCAACTTTGTACAAGAAAATGTCTGCTCCTTCTACTCTCATCCTTTATCTCACTCAGTATTTATGTCTGTGTTCAACTTCTCCTTCCTCCGATCTAAGCGAAACGAAAGCGATGCAGGAAACGATGCTGGACGGTGCTTTTCTCCATTTACCAACCATGAAGACCCAGCTGAGGATGCGCCAGACCCAAGGGACCATGGGCAAGTCCCAAAGGACCAGGTGCTAGGCCCAGGGGAGCGTGGGCCAAGGACAATGGAGCATGGGCCAGGGACAGCGGTGCATGGGAGACGGCCAGCGGAGCAGGGGCCAGAGCCAAGGATCCATGGCTCAGGGCAGGCGAGGAGTAGATAGCCGGTCGAGCCAGAGCTGGGGCGGCATAGCTAAGCCTGGGGGCCAGTCCATAGGAGGCGTACGAAGGAGCGGCCAGGGCATGACCGTAGGAGACGGCCGGAGCAGCTCCCAAGTATCCAGGGGCACCACCCAAGTATCCTGGAGCGGCGGCAGCGCTGGCCAGGCAGAAAATGGCCAAAACGAACTGTGGAAGGCAGAATATATTCAGTTACAAATCAAGGAGCACATTCAAAGGACTTACGTATTTGAACATTTTGGGATTTGTTGCTGGCTGAACTCTTGGCAAGAACACAAAGCTGAATAATGCTGCTGTCAGAAGCACAAATGCTTTTATAGCCCAAACCTGGCCAAAATGTGGCCCGAGAACGGATCCGAGCTGGGGCACCCAAGACTAGGCCCAGAGACTTGGCCAAATGCACTTTTACTTTGCATCGACTGAGAGACTCGGCCCAAAACTGATTCGGCGGCCCAGAGAGCCATGCAAAGTTGGCCGGTCGGGCCAGGCAGAGATGGAGCTGGAGATGGAGGCGACAGCGACTACGACGGCGACTGTGACTGGGGACCCGAAAAAGCACTGCCTGGCCCCGCCCCAGACAACGCGGATGTTGGTCTAGCCTGCGATTTGTCATACCCTGTCAAAGAAGGCTTTACGTGAGTTTAAATAATTTGAGCAGCGAATAAGGTTGCTTTAAAAAATAATAAATACAAAAGGCCAGGAGTAGCCCTGAAAGATCTATTAGTTATTCAGTAACTGTCCAATCATCTTTAAAGAATTAATAAAAATATTCTTAAGTGGTCACTACCAAGTAAACTAGTTAGAGTATCTCAACTTCTATGTTCAACCTTCCCTCTGTTTTGATTTTGAATAATTTTTGATATATTTGCACTGCTTTTTTTCTGTTTACCATTTTGCACGACAAGGTGTGTGTGAGAAAAACTTAAATTGCATTTTGTTTCTTGGCTCTTACGATTCTTTATTTTCGTGCGGCCAACAAGTTTCCACTGAAATCATTTAAATAAGCCGCAGCGAATGCGTGAGCTGTTAGAAATTTTCACAGTAAATGCTCGAGCATTCAGAGTCTTAAAGTCTTAATTACAACGAGCGCAGAAATTAATGGGCGTGGCAGCTACACACCTGTGCGTAAGACCAGACTCGTTTCGAGACCGTTTTATGTGGGGCACAAAGTCAAATCGGCATTTATGTGAGCTTAGAACAATATAAACGGTCTCCGGCAGGGGCAGAGGCGTTGGCAAGGTCGTTTTATATAAGGAGGGAGGGGTTTTTCTTTCGCTACGCCTCTGGCGAGGGTAAGTTATGATCTGGAGGCCATAACTCATACGTCAGAGTACAGCAACAATGCCGAAGGAGTTGTGGCTGCTTGTTAATTGCCAGTGACTCTTTTTGGCCCACTCTATGCATAATTTCCACAGCGCTTTACGCAAGTCTAAAGCACTTAACACTTACCGAAGGGGTTTCAGGGGTTTCAGGGGTCTCAAGTGTTTCAGGGGGGGCAGTCGTTGCACTTGTTGAAGTCCCCGCCCTGCAGGCGATACTCATAGCCAGGCATGCGTGATTTTAACCCTTTTTTTCCTAGCTTAATGAATATGCAAGGACTTGTAAGTGCTGGAAAAATGGTCATAAAAATAAGACGAATTATATTTGTATTAATATTATTTTTTGAATTCATAGGACTTTTGTTAAATAATAATATATAACCATACTTTTTAAATATTTCTATTCTTTATTTTTTTAAGAGTTTTTCAGTGTATTAAATACTGTTATTTATCTTCTTTCAAATTCATGTATTCTGATCTATATTTTATATGTTTATCTTCCTCTAAAATTTAGATATTTTATTTTTCCTAATTATATTTCTAAGGATGTCATAATTATAGTCAAAGTTTTAAACGCAGGAAAGCGGTAATTTATAAATCTATAAACCTATAAATCATTTATAATCAACAACCAAGTAAATTAAGCATAACTCATAAAAGAAAAAAAAATTTAATTTAATTTATTAATAATAAAATATTGAGAAAATATATTTCTTAATTGTACCCAATTTTCGGTTTTTCGAAGTTAGCTTTCCTTCTTGTTTTTGCTTAAACTATACTACCAACCCGGCAACAGTACTCGCCAAAGGGTTAATAGAAAAGGCATGGGCCTCGTCCAGAAATGCCTGCGGGCGAAAGGAAAGGCAACAATCTAGTGACAATTACTATTAGGTGCCGGCGTGGACTAAAGGGGGACGGGCAGGGGTCCTTGTCCATGCGTAACGCGAAGGGGATTTGCATACGCTTACGCCGTGTGGGCGCTACAGGCCGCCAGGGGACTGGCTAGCCGAAGTTCTCCGCCCGAATTGCGCTTTTGGGCTGTAAATCAAACTTGCCAAGCATTTCAATTAAGAGCCTCCCGAGATCCGGCTCTGGGTGTATGTATCTACACAGTGCGAAAAATCGCTGGCAATTAATTTCGTGGCACTTGTGCAACACAGCGATTAAATCAAAATGCAATTTATTGGGCACCCAACTTGAAATCCGATCTTGAACCGGGTTTTTTGCTCTTATTGATGTCTCCGCAAATTGATCGCAGCAAGTTCTAATCGCAGGCTCGGTCATTATTATTATCGTTTCACTGCTCTCACGCCCAACAGTGTACGACTGTCAATTAGACAAGATTGTTGTAATCGCCGGGGTAGTCGCCTGCCAGCGGGGGGTAATTATACATCTGAGCATTATAGGCCTAGAAGTCTTGTCCCTTGTTTGTCCACTAGATGTGCGTATCTAGAGTGGCAGAAAAAGCAGGCAGTGGGGGGAATGCGAATGTGGAATACTCTAAGCTTATAGCATTTGATTTAATTTATTCTTCTGTTTTCATTTATGAACGTAGTCAATGATTGTTAATAGGGAGTTGATACTAAACTATTAGTTTTATTGGCAGCAATAGCTCTTCTCAGTTATTGTTGTTATTCCTTTATTGCAGGACTTTTTTTAGGTCGATGGGTTTATAGACTATGACATTACTTTGGTGCTTTTACTAATTGGGTTATGACGCTGCCTTGTTGCTTTTTTTATTACAGAAGTTTTCCATAAGCTTTTGTTTTATGACCTTTGACACTAGATTGTTGTTAAAGACACATTTATGGCACATCATTTATGGCTTAACTGATTGCAGGAATCTCAGACTTTTGGGTTTTATGTACCGAGCACTAGATTGTTGTTTTTAAAGAGGTTTATGAGACACCGCCTTGCTCTTAACATACTTGTTTAAATTTTCTTTTATTTCTATAGTTTTGTTGCTTTCTTAAATGAAGTAATATTTTATACTATTTCTTCACTATTCAAAGGATAGACTAAACATATAAAAGGATAGACTATTTCTTCACTATTATAAAAATAATTATTTTAAATTCATCTTCCTTCTTAGTACTAACTAAAAGATTAGAAAATTTAGTTTAGGGTCATTTTGAGTATTAATATGCACATTTTTAAAGACTTAAGACAAAAAACTGCCGCCTGGGAAATGGACTTCTTTGTTGCACTTTCTGTGGCTTCGTCAATTACAAGTTTCCGCTCGCCTTATTAATTGAGGCGTGACCATCAAGACAAAAGCCTGTGTTCAAATTTTAATTTAATTTTCTGACTGCAGCAGCAGCAGCAGCAACGAAAACAAGTAAATTACCTGCAAGACCCGCAAAACGTGCAAACAGATGGGGTTTCTCTGGAGGGCGTTACAAAGGCGTTGAAAACACCGAAGCAAATTTGAAATCAGCGACTCAAAGACTTGAATTAATTTGCTAAATATTCGTTTTAGCTAAATGTCGTACTCCTGATTTGATTTTCATACTTCTGGCCGTTGCATGCGGCTCATGAATAATGCCAAAGTTGGCGAAGAGGCGTGGCTCCGTTTGCTTTATTGATTGCTCGTGATTAGCAAAATGCAATTTAAGCGGCGCCTTTTAATTAAGTGCAATATTCGCAGCAGCAGTTAGTAGTTAGTTGTTGAAGGAGGCAGCCAACGACCTCTAAGCCGTGACACACGCAATTTCCAAGCAAAACAATAAACACTGCCGCTGGCTGGCCATAAAAACTATCGTGGAGGGAATGGGTGTGTGCACTCTCTCTGTGAAGGGGTATGAACTGCGCCGAGGATAGTGTAAACAACGCTCAAGGATTTCACAAAGAAACGTGGCAAAATGTCGATGAACCGGAACCAGACTCACAGCCAAGAATTAAAAGATTTCAAATACCCTTTTAGGTATTTTATTTATGTTTAAAACATCATTAGAAATTATAAAATTTATATTTTAAGAACTTACACATATATTTTAGTAAGAACCAACTTCATTATTCTATAACTTCTTTAGAATCATTTTAGGGGTTTCAATGGAAAATCTCCCACAGAGTTAGATCCTTTTCTTTAACCTTAAATGGATTTCCAGGAAGTAACTATTTTGAATGCATCCTTTTGTGATTTTCCCATGTTCCCACCCCAAACAAGAGTAGCTAAAAACGGAAAGACTAAAACTCGTTTAGCTTTTCAGTGGGTCAGCGCGTGGGCCTGATGCATTGCGTTTTTATTTGTCTTTGCCTCGGAGCGTGTATCTTCATCTTCGCTCGCATCTGTATCTGTATTTGGATCTATATCTGTATCTTTATCAGAGCCTGAGCCTGGGACACACGTGTCGTCGTCTTGGCAGTATCCCTTCATGCAGCAGAGGTCCTTACTTCTTCAGGACAGCGGCGACGGGGGCAGCAGCATATACGGCGGGGTAGGCGGCACTGTGGGCCACACTGTGGGCGCTGTAGCTACTGGCATAGGGCGCCACATAGGGGGCGTAGGCGGAGGTGTAGGCCAGAGGAGCAGCAGCAGCTGGCAACGAGCTGTAGGCCACTGGGGTGGAGTAGGCCAGGGGGGCGTTATAGGCCAACAGTTGGGGACTGGCGGCAGCGGCAGCGAACAGAGCGCACAGGACAACGGCGAACTGTAAAAGAATTTTGAAGTTGATGTTTGGAAATTCAAATTCTTTTTTCAAATTCTAATATATACATTTTAAAAAATATATTTTAAAATATATTATAACAGGAACTTTAGCCTGTTTGAATTAAATTTAGGTGTCTTATTTTTTTTTAAATCTTCTTCAACTTACGAATTTCATCATTTTGCTTGGGCAGGTTGTATTGTCTTCGAAGCTAGACTTCTGTTTGATGTCCATGCTTACGCTTGTATCCGTTTATATAGTCAGATATCCATTTCATCCTTGAAAAATCCCGCTCAAACTAAAACATTTTCATCACGTCCCATGGCCCGAAATCAGGGCCAACCATTTTCGGCTGCTTTACTGGCATACTTTAAATTGGCGGATCAGTGTTTGATATTATCATAGATTGTACGCATTCCTTGTGAGTTTTATATTTCCATTGAATGTATTTTTTTTTTTTGTATTATTCCTCCCCCACTTGAGCATTTCCGCAAGCTGGCGTCAGCAGCTGCCTTCTGCGGATTGAATTATCATAATTTAACACTAACACTTCCCCCTGACCCCCCCACTTGTTGGCCATCGACGTGCGTGCCATTCCAAACCCGCCAAATCCATCCCATCTTGGCCATCTTCGTCTCCGGCTTGAGCCCAGCTTTTGCCCCTCTTCTCTGCGAGCGTTTCAATTGTCAGCCACTCGAACGCGCCGCTTTGCATTCTAATCGAAGATGCAAATAAAAATAGCAGCGGTTTATCCACCGCCGAAGAACGTCACCGGACTGAACCCTTTGGCCAAGGTGAAGGACATCCGGAGCCGGGAATTGTAAACAACGGATCAAGGGCTCGCTGGCAGTTCAATAAATCGGCCAACTATAGATGACCCTTCCCAGCCATGGTAAACATGGCCTTTGCCTTGGCAAAGAACGCAGTTTCCGTTTGAGTTTTTTATAATTTGTTGATATTTTTGAAAGGGGTTTTGATTGGGTTTGAAGTAGAGAAAGGAAATATTTGGAGTATAATTACTTTAATAAAATACCTATATTATTTAACTAGCTGTAATACTGGAAAAATTCTGAAAGAAAACATTAACAGTTGCAATATTTATAAATATGTATAACTAAATATTCTTTGGCAAGAAATTAAATTATTAAAAATTGACAGGTAGTGGATTTTTGCCCACTTATTCTCCGAATAATTTATTTATTTCTTAATATTATCGAAGTATCTAAATAGTATGATCTTTCTTGAAGTGATCAAGCAACTGCAAAGGCCCTAATAGCTGTAAGCCAGTTGTTATGTCTCAGCTTTTAAGCTACATTTCACATTTACCTTATAAAAGAGTAATAAGCCTGAAAGTATGTAATCCCTTTCATTTTGTAATAAAAAACCATGTCAAATTTTACGTTTAGCGCAAAATGCAGTATTTATTTCAACAATTATGCTCCTATATTCCGTTTATATTGCTTTGTGTCCTTTCAGCAGCCGGCAGAGAAAGGATTGAATCTGCCGAACTAATACCGGGGATTAGATGGATTTAGAGGTGGGGGAAAGTATCCTTGTTGTAATATGTATACAGGTTATTTCAGGTCCAGTTGAGCAGTCGGGCTAATCCATCGAGTGTCCGGATCTTAGCGGTAGTAGGCGGCATAGGGATAGGCGGAGTAGGCCGAGTAGGCGGAGGCGTAGGGATAGGCGGAGTAGGCAGAGTAGGCGCTGGCCACCGGGGCAGTGTAGGCGGCAGTGTAGGCAGCTGTGTAGGGAGAAGCGGCCACCACAGGAGCGGAGTACGCGCTGTACGCCAGAGGAGCAGCAATCACCGCAGGCTTGGCAGACACGCAGGCCACGATGGCGAACAGGCACAGGGCGAACTGTAAGTAAAGTTAAATATTATTCCTGTGATCCTGCGGAGATCCTGCTCCTTAGGTAATCCTGGATCCTTACGTATTTGAACATGTTGCTTTGGGTTGGTTGGTTGTGAACGGTTGGTTCTCAAGTACTAGACTGATATCTCCTAGAGCTCAGGCACCCGAGTATATATAGCAGAATTGGTCGAGAAAATTCCAGGCCAAAAAGAAGACGAAGGTGATGCCAGCGGAGGAATTAATATGCACAGGCCATGCTCAGATCGGTTCCAAGTCCATTTTAAAGGCAGCCAAGGAGAATCTCCGGCGTTATGGCTGTGCAGTTTTCGGTTTCGTTTTCGTTTTCGTTTGGTATTTTTAAAAGCGTGACGAAAGGCGAAAAACAAATCGATGGCGGGGGCCTGTCTGGAATAATAAATATATATCAGCGATTGAGATACCAGGCTCTTGGTGTGACCCACAAAAACTGCCGGGTTTCGGTCACTCAGAAGTCTATAAAGCTGGGTTATGCCTCTCCGGGCAGGCTTACTTCGCTTTTAGAACCTTTAGCAATCAGATCTTATCAGCTCGGACTGACTATGTACAGGAAATTAGTAAGTCTCAAGCGATTCTCTGCGGAGAAGACGATGCACTTGCTCAAAGATGATGAGGCCTCGCCATCGGTGGCCATTTCAGGTGGCGCTCCAACTCCTCCTCCTCCTGCTGATCCACTTGGTCGCAGGGGGGCAGATCCAGGATGCTGCCGAGGAGATCGATGTGCCGCCTGCCCACCGAGCTGCTCCGCCACCTGGAGCTGCTGCACCGCCGCCGCCACTCGGCCCGCTGGGACCACCGCCTGCAGCCTCTGCTCCGCCGCCCAACTATCCTTTGTTCTACCCAGCTGCGTGGCCGCCATTCGGACGCTTCAGCGCCTCCATTCCCCTCCAGCAGCCAGTTGTGGCCATCATTGCCTGAGGGGACACCGGCCAGTAGTCACCTCCTCCGAAGGACACTGCTGTCCCTCCTGTTGAATTGTTTTTCCCGTTACTGTTACCGCTTTGTTATTGTTTTCCTCTGTTCATAATGAAATATATTTTTAGCTGCGAGATGCATAATTAGGAGAGTTTACTCATTGCTGACGCCACTTTTGAAATGGCCAACACGTGCTTCTCCTACGGAAGATGCCTCTGTTTACATATACTTTTTTTGAGGCATCTATCATTTTAGTTATTTGCATATTGCCAATAGATTGAGTGACGCCACTTGCTTGGAATTTGGTGAAATGGTTTCGCATTTGTAATCAAGAAAGGTAGATAATATTGATTACTATATATAATTCAGGAAACATTACAAGAAGGTAGAAAAGCCTTCCATTTGTGGCTAATAGGTTAGAGGTTATGAAAATGTATTCCTGTTGATTTATAAGCTATAATGGTCTTTTATATATATTACTAAATAGATTTTAACTATATTTAATTTTATATACAAATATAACAAATTTCCCGTGAGTAAATAAATTAATTGAGCGCCAAAAGTGAACTGAACTGAATCATGATATTCTGATCATAATTTATAAATAATATAATCTTTACGAATCCCTTTTAAAAGGATTAAGAAATGTAAGCTTAGATGATAGAAAATTAGTTACATTTATAGTTGCAAGATCATTAACCCCTTAACATTTCACACTCCATTAATTATAGGAAGTTGCATTCTCTATTACTTATAGGAAGTTCCCCTTTTTTTCCTTCCCAATTAAAATAATTTGTAATATTTTGGTTATACGTTTTTTATTGCATTTTTAAATCCCTTTCTTGTTCGTTTCAAATCCGTTGTATATATCCCTCTTATCCTTCTTACACAACCGTGGTGTAGGCGGCGGTGTAAGGGTAGGCGGCATAAGGATATGCGGAGTAGGCGGCAGCCACAGGAGCGGTGTAAGCAGCGGCAACAGGAGCAGTATAAGCAGCAGCCACAGGTGCAGTGTAGGCAGCAGCCACAGGAGCCACAATTGGAGCAGCAGCCACTCCGTTAAAGTTCCTGGCCACGTACTGGGAGCTGGTGGCAGTGACGACGCCGGCGGGAACAGCAGCCAGGACGGCGGGTTTGGGCTCGGCCATGGAGCAGGCCACGAGGGCGCAGAGGACAACGAGGGCAGACTGCAAAAGGAGAAGACAAATCACTCATCAAGTATTTTCCAGAGATTAGAGAATCCATCACCGGACACCTACCAGCTTGAACATGTTGACTTAGTTTGATTTGAGCTAGCAAATTGGACTACGATTGTCTACGATCGGACATGCAACTTTTATACCCCGTGAGAGCCCCCGGGGATGCTTGAATTTCTGGGCACACACGGTAATGGCCAATTGGGCGAATGATTCTATATAACACAGCGACCGCCGTCTGCATGGGAATGCAGAGCGGCCTTTGAGCTTCTGTTATTGTTGGCTACGTGCCCGTCGATCGGGGAGGTCGCTCTGATCCGATCCAGTCCGATGCGATGCTATACATTATTCCAAGCACGTCCGCCTTGGGGGCCCATAAAAGTTGTCGCCGCGAAGGCTTTACGGCTGTGACCAGTAGCCACCTGGGGCCGCTAATTGCCCGAGACGATGAGTAACCTCTTGGGCCAAGAGTTGGCCAGAAATCAATGAAACTTCCCCCGCTTTAATAGGATTGCGATTGCATCGTTTCAGGGTTACGTTTGCCACAAATTTTACGCAATATCTTCCCACGCACGCTGCGCCGGATCTAATCTCCTCGATTGCAGCGACCAAACATGCAAATTGGCCAGAAACGCCCACTGGCCAAAAAAAAAGGCGGTTGCATCAACAGTTACGCACAAAGGTCAACGCTCCACATGCAGATATGCGATTTCGAGGGGGCCGAAAGTTATCAGTCGTCGTCGTCAGTCAGTCAGTCGGACTATGTATAGCTGGCGGTCGGCTCAAGCTCAGCCTGGTGAGCCTGCATCATGGTTATGCATTCCGGGTGGAGCGGCGAGCCAGACAGATACCGGGGTCTAAAAGCGGAACACAAGAGCTGTCATACACTAATACCCTTTATATGATGCCAGGAGGAAATATGCGTAGCTTTAATTGGACGGTTCTGTAATGTTAACCACTCGGGATTTCAGTTGCCAATTCAAAGGAATACCGAGTAATTGAGTTAGCAATTTCAGGCTACTTTTAGAGCATAGATATTAGCCTTTACTTACTGGAAATTTCACTAAATGAATTTATTTTGAAGGTTCGATGTTAGCTTTAAACTAGTTTTCCTATTTAATTTCTCAGAAATTATTAAAGCTTTAAACTATTTTTCCTATTTAATTTCTCAGAAATAACACCAGCTTCAATAAGAGCTCAAAACTATAAAACTTGAGACTGCATTTGTCTTGCGAAAAATGTGCAAATTCAGCGCGATCCCCCGCAAGTGTACAAACAAAACAAAACAAAGTGCAGACCGACAATTCTTATCGCCTGGTTACAGCCTGACGCTGGACTACTGAGGGCTGACAATCTCTGGGGGAGCCAGATAATTCCGATATACTTATATATATGTATATATGAATGTAGGGAATTCATTGATTCGGAGGCTGGCTGGACTGCAGTCTGCGGATTCTCGTTGCGGCAGTTTACGATGTTAATTGAGGGCGAGCGGTTCGTGAAAATGATGAATAAGTCGGATCGCAGGATCCTCGCAGGGATCCTTATCCTGGTGCTCTCGGTACCGGCAACTACAGGCAATGGTGGAGATGTACCCCTGCGATGCGACGAATACGATTCAATGGGATTTATGGACGTGAACGAGGCCTTTTGCACGGTGACCGGATTCACGGTCACGCACAGCCAGAATATCGTGATCAAGAACATACCGCCGGGGAACATGGTCAAGTTCATGAAGTTCTACGAGTCGACGCTGCTCTACATGCCCTTCCACCTCTTCGAAACGTTTCCGCACCTCAAGACCCTGGACGTCTCGAACACGAATATCTTGGAGCTAACGAGGAACGCCTTCAGTGCGGCCAGCAACCTGACCTATCTGAATCTGGCCTACAACAATCTGACCTCGATTCAGACCTCGGTCTTCATCGGAGCCAATGTCTTGATGCGCCTGGACTTGTCCTACAACGACATCACCTCGCTGAGTGTGAATGCCTTTTGCGGCCTACACACCATTAGCCAGATCTTCCTCACGGGCAACCGCCTCAAGGAGCTGCACAGCGACATTTTCAAGGACAACGAGTACCTGGAGAAGGTGTCCTTCGAGGGCAATCTGCTGACCACCATTCAGCCGGAGGTATTCCGCAATATGCGCCGCATCAAGGAGGTGAATCTGTCCAACAACCAGTTAATCTACGTCCATCCGGACACCTTCGCAGAGGCCGCCAGCCTGGAGAACCTGGTGCTGTCCTACAACCAGCTGCGGAACTTCCAGCTCACCGAGAAGAACATCGTCCATCAGCTGCATCTGGACAACAATCACCTGACCAATCTGACCATTAACGCCACCCGATTCGTCCGGGCCAGCCACAACAACATATCGGAGCTCATCCTGCACCAGAGTCTGCACATCGAGACGCTCGACTTGAGCGCCAATCGCCTGACCAGCATCTCGAACATAACCAACATCACCTACATGCTGTCTCTGGATGTCTCGGACAACCCCATTGGACCTCTGAACATCTCAACCTTCGCGCAGCTCAAGCGGCTCAGGGGCCTAAATCTCCGTGGCACTGGCATCCGGGAGCTGAAGTTCGGAATGTTCTCGAAGCAAAAGTATCTGGAGGAACTGGACTTGTCGTTCAACAACCTGACCACCCTCAATCTGGATATGTTTGTGCCGTATCTGACGAATCTCAAGAAGTTCCTGGTCGACGGCAATGAGTTGCGGGAGCTGCAAGGCAACCGCTCCTTCTCGGACACCTTTCCGCAGCTCCAGAAATTGGGAGTTTCGCGGAACCGCTTCAACTGCTCCTACCTGCACCACCTGCTCATTCCGCCGTCGCTGGCCGAGTCGGTGGTGCTGAACATCGAGCCCGACAACAATCTGGAGGAGACGCCGCACATCCGCGATGTGTCCTGCATAAGTAGCTCCCTGGAATCCCTGAATGCCTCCTTCACCGCCGAGGAATCTGCTCTGGAGTCGCACATCCAGAGGCTCTCCAAGCAGCTGGAAATAGTCGGATCTCACTCCAGGAATCTCGAGCTGCACCTGGCCTTCATGCAGGTCTTCGCCTACGTTCTTGGCGGAATCGTCCTGGTGGCTGCGGTGACCCTTATAGCTCTACGGTATCTTAAGAACCGGCGATCGGGAAGATATGACCGGAGCAGCATCGTCTTCCACTCGAACGCCACCATGGATGCTACCATGACCTTGGACAGTTCGGAAATAATCTAAAAGTATTTTTTAAATGGTTAAAATAGGGAGAAGGGTTTAAAAGCAATTTAAACACTTTAAAACTTAAACGAATGTATACATTTTTATAAATTATAATTAGTATACGTTCCTTTTCTTGTTCTGAATTTGAAAAAAGGCTGAATTAAATACCCTTAAAAACGAAACAATTATATAAATGAAAATTCACTTTCTTATAAGTAACAAAACCATAGGAAAATAGAAATAAAAGAGATACAAATAAGTTCTTCCAATCAAGTACTTTAAATACAATACATGTATTGTAAATAATGTAAAAATGAAAGACATTTTTTAAAAATACATCATGTAAAACCCGGATATTGTAAGATATTGTAAGAATGGGGGAATAAGTTGCAGTAAGGTTTATCTGAAGTGACATTGCCTTTTACGTCCAGAGATCGTACTTCCTGTATGCCACTTTGCTTTGATAATTTCAAACTGTAAGACCTTGAGTAAAATCCAAACAAATCGGCAGAGCAAACATAACAAGATGATAAATACTGAGAAGTATTTATATATATATATAAGTTTCTTGTAATTATGCACTGTATTTGGTTAATAAACCCACATATAAAATTTAAATTTTTAAATATTTCTTGAATTTTTTATTATTTTTATAGCCCCAAATTAAATTTTCAAATTTTTTAGTAGGATCGATTTTCATGATCCTGATTCCAAGCAAGGGTCCATTGCAAACTTCTGACTAAAATTAAAATATCCTGCAATAAGAATAAACAACATTTCATTTGTTTCCATTTTACATCTCATTTATTATTTTCATTATTTCAGCTTCTTGTGGTTCCATTCAATCCAGTCAGGAGGCTCTGATCCAACCTACTTTTTCAGCAGCAGAGGAGCGGAGTAGGGAGCTGCCACGTAGGGAGATGCCACATACGGGGAAGCCACGTAAGGAGACGCCACATAGGGAGAGGCAGCCAGATACGGGGAAGCCGCTGCCACATAGGGAGCCGCGAAGTTGCCGTGATACTCCCGGCTGTAAACAGCAGCCGCCGGAGCAGCAGCCACCAGAGGAGCCGAGTAGGCGAGAGGGGCCACGATTCCGGGCTTGGCAGCCACGCAGGCGAACAGAGCGAACAGGGCGACGGCGAAGAACTTGAACATCTTGGCGGTTGATTTGGCGGCTTTGGTTTGCTGGTTGACAAACGAAACTGATGACAAGAGCTGGATGAACACGCGGCTTTATACCCGGCAGACGACCGACCGACCACCCACATTTGACCCTGGACACTTGTCCGCTTAGTGCTAATAATTTAAGGCCCAGCTTTTAATTAGCCAAGCTATGAGTACGAGTACGCGTACGAGTCTTCGTACCTAAATGCGTTCGCCGAAGTCTTGAGCTATACGTGACTGGCCTATGCAAAAGAAAAATAATGTACTTTTCGACCGGAGACCTTGCAAGGTCGCTCCGGTTGGCCCGCTCAATTTGTAGCTATAAAAGCCTGGCGCTTTGCCTTCCCAGACATCAGTTGCATTTGTTCAATCCGACAAGTACTACCAAAACCAAACCAATCCTTCCAAGATGTTCAAGTTCGTCGTCGCCGTCATCTTCGCTCTGTTTGCCTGCGCTGCTGCCAAGCCAGGAATCGTGGCTCCTCTGGCCTACTCCTCGCCCTACGTGGCCTCCCCGTATGTGGCCTCCCCCTATGTGGCCTCCCCGTACGTGGCCTCCCCCTACGTGGCAGCTGCCCCGTACACCGCCGCCTACACTGCCGGATACGCTGCTCCCTATGCCGCCGCCTACACTGCCCCGTATGCCGCCGCCTACACCGCCCCCCTGCTGCTGAAGAAGTAGGTGCCGAGGAAGGTGATCACCGGAGCAGGAGCAAAATGGATTGACACTAGCAACTAAATTGAAATAAACTCGCAAACAAACGAACACATTTGTCTTTAAATCCAGGAAAACAAACAAAATGAAAGCTTGGGAGTCTAGAGGTTCGACGATGGGATACCCTTTAGTTCTTTTAGCGAAAAGTACAAATTTGTTGAGGTAACATTAGTACCTTACAGGTGTCTATTTTTACATAACGATTTGCCAAGTTGTTAGTCGCTTTGTGAAAATAAATTCTGGAAAATATATCTTTTGAATATATAATATTTTGTATATTTAAAATAAATGTTATCTAAAGTAAGAAATATTTTTGTATATAAAAATATATAAACAAATATTTTCGTATTTACGCAAGTGTTCACATCAACAATATACCCTTCCAGTCTAAAAATACTTTCTATAAATAGTAAGTTTTGCGTATAAGAACGACAAGGAACTTTAGCAAATTTATTCTTAAGGCATTCCAGGAATTCAAAGAAGCAAAAATTTACTGCTACTTGTGACGTTAAGGGTTTTATTTTTAACCAAAATAAATTGAAAATGCACTATGAAATTTAATTTTGGCATTAAGCTAACTTAAAAAGCTATTCTTCAGCATTTGTCACGTGTCAATTTAACGATCGAACACATTTAACTGGATTCTGATTAACATTTGTAACATTTATTTAAATAAGATTAAGAAAGTTGGGATAATACACAAAAATTGTTAAAATGTTAAACAGTTTTAATTCATTTTCGTAAACTTAATAGAAGTTTGGAAAAGGAAACATTAACGTTTAAATTATTACTATTATAAGTAAAAACAAAAGAACAAATTAGTCAATATAATTATGTGATAATTAATTCATTAATATCAATATTAAAATGTTAATCTTCATTTATGTTTCTATACCTATTAAAGAGAACTCAATAAGTTGGGATATTTTACATTTTTATAACAAAATCCCACCAACTGAAAGCATTATAAACTGTTGGATCCAGAGGAGCAGGGGGAGTGTCCTGGCTCATTACAATTAAAGGTAATTATCCTTGGCTCGTCCACATGTTGCCGGGCGTGCTGGCGAGCTCTCGGATGCGGACACAACAGCACAGCACAGTGTTTAGACAATGCAACGTGCGGCGTGTGTAAAATTAGAATCGGGAGCGTATACGTAATTCACGGCAAATCACAAACAGAACAGAGCAGGAGCCTTTAGCTTTTATTTGGCGTTATATAAAGGCCCAGCTTAAATGCAAATTATAAATTCGTGTGTCAGCCCAGAAGTATGTAAGCTTTTCAGTTGCTGGTCGAGTGTTTTAACCCTTAGGTCAGCCAATGTGGTCGATGCCGATGCTGTTGGTCACCTGAAAGTTGGCTGACCAGCCCAGAAAGAGCGAGATGTTGCCGAAGGGGTCAAGCACCACCTTGTGCTTCACGGGCTTCTGACTCTGGCTCTGTCCCTGCTTCTTGTGGTTCTTTTTGGTGAGCGCACTGTACAGTGAGGACGGCGGATCCTGCACGAACTTCTGGACCCCGACGACGAGCTTATGTAGGTCACTGAGGAAGTCGTTGGGCGCATATAACTTGGCGGGGTCATCGATAAAAGCAAGGGCTTCCATGGATTGCGGGTCAAGTTGATTCTGGTAAAGGGTTTCCTCCTGAGAGTCGACTGTCCTGTCCGCCAGGATGACGTACACGGGCTGACCTAGGCTCAGCTCAATTAAAGTAAAACAGATTAAGAGAAACTGTAACAGGAAAAGGAAAATTTTAATTTCTTAAATAATTAATTTACTATTAATTATTCTTTTACTATGTTGTAGTAGCTACATTTTCCCAAATGTACTCACAGAGAACATGTCCTCGGCCCATCTGAAAGATGACTAAACCAAGGCCAGACATTAACCGCGGCTTAAATAGCCCTCAAGATGGTGTCCCCCTCCGCCCCAAACACCCCCCATTTATGACACGTGATTTTCAAACCAATTTCAGAACTTTATTTGAGGCATGTCCGACAGAAAGGTGACTAAGCCCGCGAAGGATAGCTCCAGGCGAGGACGCTCTCTTTGTGCGCTGCGGTGGAGTCACCGCTCACCAGCCGTAGCCATGGCCGTAGCCATGTCCAATGCCGTAGCTGATGGGATGCACGACGCTGTGCGAGGTGGTCCAGATGGGCTGGATCACCCTCACCGAGGGCAGGCTGTGGTACGAGTGGGTCAGGATGGGCGATCCATGGGAGTGCAGCAGCCCGGGGGCGGCGCAGCTCAAAGCCAGGCAGAAGGCGAGGAAGACGAACTGGGGGGCGGGATAATAGCTTGGCTACTTAATTAACTCCTGCCAGAGCCGCGGGTAATCCTTACCAGCTTGAACATTTTCTGAGGTGGAGAGCACTTGTGGAACTCGAAACTTGAACTGGAGATGTGATGGCTTGTGGAGTGTGCTGCCAGTTTATATAAGAGGGCCCAGAAGCCGCAGCAATCGCCGACTGCTGAGACCTTGGACCGATACCCAAAACCTTAGAAGATTTTTCACTGAAATCTAAGCGGACGCCGACCGATCAGATTTCGCGACTCACTCACCTGAGTGACTGCCTCTGGCTGGCTGGCGAACTCGAACCCAAAACCTGCACCGCAAAGACGACTGTTGATATTGCCAAATACGCACCGCAGCGCTCCGAAAATTGCGGGAACTGCGCAATTTTCCCGGCGATAAACAAATCAACAACCCACAAATAAATAGGAAAACATTCAGTGCATGGGAACAAGAACAATAAACTTAATTGATTTTGGCGTGGGCGCTTGTTTTCGCTGGCTGGAAGACAAAAGGAAACTTGGCAATTTTTATCGGCACCGCCACCCACACTCCCTGACCTTGAAAGCCTCTCGACCGAAGGAGCGAAAATGCCGGAAGTGCGTCTCAAGTCCGGACGCACTTAATTGTTTATTTTTGGGGCCAAGAGCAAAGCTCCAACCCGAGCCAGGCCGAATCCAAATCGAAGGAAGTAAACAAACCGACGGCAGAGATGCCAACATTTGCGCCTTAGACAGGTCGAAGGAGTGGAAAGTGATTACACTATGGAAAATATTTATTTTAAGAAGCGAATAAGTAAGTTATCTCTTATATTTCCATTAAAATAAAATAAAGAAGAATTAAACAATAGTTTTCCCTAGGCAATCAAACACGACTTCAGCTGTCTTACTTTCTTTGTCGTGTTTTTTATTCATTTCCTGAAATCAATCCAGAACAATAGTACAATTTTTCTTATAGTGTATGTAGAACATTGGCCAGCAGTGGGGAGAGGCAGCTATCCAGAGTTCTTTGTGGCAGACTCTATTCCTGATTCTGCGGTAATGCAACATTCACTGTCTTGTCAGCGGACTCACGACAATCCGATTCGCATCTGGGTTCTGAGTGGCAGGAACGAGTTCCCCAGGGCAGAACAGTGCGGTTGCTCTGTGCAATTGCAACTGGGCCCATTCAAAGTGAGTTAAGGGCTTCTTTTATTCGCCGCCTGCTGGGCAAATGCCTTTGACCTTGGCCACCACCAGAGAGCCTTCACCAAAGTGAAGGTCTGAGCCAGGGAGCTATAAAAGCTCCATTCGCCCGACAGCGGGTATTCAGTTGAAGAGGGGATCGCCAAGGAATTGGAACGAAATGAAGCTGGTGAGAAGAGCTTTGTCATCTAATAGTAGTTTAGTTTGATATTAAACACATATTTTTTCCTTGCAGCTCATCTTAGCCTGTTTGCTGGGCCTTGCTCTGGGCCACGAGGTGTACACCTACTACACGCCGTCCTATGGGTACTACGGCTATCCCACGACCTATGCCAGGACCTCGGCTGTGCTCCCGTTGGCCTATTCCCGCCTAGTTGCTCCGGCTGGCGAGCAGTCGCATGTTTACCACAGTGTCGAGACTCCGAACTCCTTCCAGCAGCAGTATCGCAGCGACTACAAGCCCCTGACCTACGAGTACCTCTACTAGATCCATTCTAGAGAGAGCAACAAACTTCGATGGGGGCAATTGTAAGCCAGTGAAATTTGAATAAAGTTCGAACTAAACTCATTGTGTGTGCTGTTCGGGGCTGTCTGTGAAAACAACTTCCCTACTTTCCTACTCCCTGGTTCAGCTGCTGTCTGTTGAACTCGGCCTCCTATTGTTCAGGTATAATAACAATGGATGCCAATATCGAATAACCCGGCTTGGTTCCCTGCCCTTGTGACCAGTTATTAACCTGGGCACTCACTACCTACCTGGTCACACACTCACCTATGGGAGGCCTGTCTAAATTTAACCGAGTCGCAGAGTGGCAACAAATCAAGAGCTCGTGCCGTACGTCACTGAAGCAAGGGGAAGCCTTAGGATCCTGCCTAGGGTGCAATGTGACCGCAAAGCAAGGCGGAGTGGCAGTCACCTCCATGTGGGTTCCTCCCACAATCTTTGCCATTTGCTGCGTGGCTGGCAGGGCCCGAGAAAGAATCCCGGAACGTGACCCCGGGCTAGTCACATGGCATATCCGCCCTTTGGGACATACGTACACAATCGCTAATCGAATCACTCACTTTAATTAATATCTGATACTCTGCGGAAAAAAGGTAAAGCTCAGCCACAGCCTAGCCGGGAGTTACATGCCCTCTGGCCTTGGAATATAATTTAATCCGCTTTAACATCGAACAAAAATCAACAAATATTCAATTACATTTTCGGCATGAACTGCAGGGAACGTGGTAGGCAGCAAATGGCGTTTGATTTCCATTTATTCAGGCAGTTTTAATGGTTCAATTAGGCTTTGTAAATTTCAATTCAAAAAGCTTGAAGAAATTAGTGAAATCCTTGTTTCTTTCGGACATGGTTAAATCAACTCGGCTGCAAATGCTGATCATGAATAAGTATGATTTATAGGATCGGAAATGACTCCTTCTCTGCCTTGCTAGCTTCTGAGTAAGAATATAGTAATAAACTTATAATAAAACTATCAATACTTTAGATTTTTTAAGTCTAAGGAAGACTTTGATTCACTTAACTTTTCACTGCCTAATAATAAATTGTGGCCATAATTTGTAGCAAGCCAACAAATATCGTCTTCACTTGAAATCATTGTCGCCCAAATGCGTCATCTTAAGATAATTACAGCGTACTTCACTGGTCATTAATACCCAAGATTAATGATTACGAAACCAGATTGAGTTCGTGTTCAGTATGCGGGGCAAATTAGAAGCAACTCCTCCCCTTCCAACAACTGATGCCACTGATTAGCTCTACTCGGGATGCAGAGGGAAGGTGGCTTCAGTATCGGTTTTCCAGAAACCATCTCCCCCAACTGGTGAAGAGGAAAACCTGTTCCTGCAACTGCAGCTTCCACCATCCAGCAGCCAGAATCCAGAATCTGCATCGGCTTCGGCATCTGACTAAAGTCAGTCGCCAGTTCAAGGCTTTTCACGTCCAATTAATGGCTGTGGCAATCCCAGTCAACTAGGCAGGCAAATCTATTCGAACAACGAGTTTAACATGGGAACACGGAGAAAAAAATAAAAATTAAGACTTTATAAGCATTGAACCTTAACTATGAATCCTTTGTATCCTAAAATTATAACCCTTATATATGCTATGATGTTAAACCTAGCTTTACCATTAAACAAAATTAACTAAAATTATATATGATTAAGATAAGTATTTCTAATTCAAACTAATTACAAAACGAACATAAATCTTATTTAAAACAGATCAAAACTTTCAGTGTTCCCTGCCAAAGGATGAACAGCATCTAGGAATGGACTACACCCAGTACCGAGAGAGACCCCCGGCCAGTTGTTTACCCAAAGTAAAAACAGGCTCTGGATGCGGACGCCCATCCTCGGATATAAAAGGTCTTTGGTAATGCAAAGAGGAGCTCAAAGTGAAAACGACACTGTACGGCAACGACGCAGTTTGCAGATTGGCGAGAAAATGCGCAATTATCTCTGGGTAGGCGAAATATACCTTTCTTTTCCACTTCATCCACTGAAGGACCCCACTCTTTCGCTATCCTCCATTGCAGTTAGTGGTGCTCTTGGCGGTGGCGGCCACCAGCTGCGTCAAGGCCAAGCCGCTGGTCTCCTTCGGAATCAGCTATCAGCAGCCGTATCTGGGCCCCTCGCCAGGACCCTATTACTATGGAGGACCCTATCAGGGTGGTGGCTACTACCAGAACTACCACAACAGCCCGGGCCCCTACAGGTATCCGTATCCGTATGCGGACGGGAATCGCTACGGTGCCCTGGACGTGGGAATCGGTGCCCTATCCCTGGCCCCGTTCCTGCTCTGATCCTGACTAAGAGCTGAAATAAAAAAGAATACAAAATACTCTTTGCTGTAGCGAGCACTCTAAAGCCTTAATTTTGCGCCCAGGTCGAGGTGTACTTACACACTGAAGTGGCCTACGTGACAGTTGTGAGGGGTATAGGGATCTGGCGGTGACCCAGTGACTGCAATTCCTCACCAGGCATCAAGGATTCCCCACCACAAGGTGGTGTCTTAATTTAGTCACTGTTTGGAGACACTATTGCAATGAGTAAATAAAATATGAGTGGGTGCAAAGCAATCACTAGCAACTATTCCCTATTCAATATTTATTTTCAGGCAAAAGGGCAGCTACCTAAGACTTAAACAGAAAGAGAATCGAAGAGGTATTTTAAGCTTCAACCTTTCCATTTCGCGATTATGCTAATGTCCGCGGCGGTGTCTCAGTTATTTATAGCAGTTGTAAGTATCTCCGGGATGCGCTACATAACCGAAATGCGTTGACAAAACGTGCAGCTGCATCTTCCTTGGGTATCGCAGGATATGTGCGATAAGCGCGTAATTGCAGTCACCTCGGGTATTAAGGATTAAAGGAACCCCGCTGGCCATTGTATCACCTTTCTGCTGGCTGCATTCCAGCTCGTGAGTCCCGGACACATGGGAATAAGTTCGTCATGCGAAACTTGCACGTTGTCCATGTGGCAATTTTAGCGATTTCTTAGAAGAATGCGTCGTCGTTTAAGTTTTGCTTGCAAGTTCTTCACGTGATGGTGTTGGATATTTTACACTGAACAAAAAAAGGGGGACTTAAGGGGACTTCAAATAAAATTCCCCTTTGGGTAGCTTAAAAAATATATATTCATTAACATAAACAAAGAATTTTCAAGACTTGGAAATGTAAAAATGTATTTAAAACAATGACAGAAATTTTTGGAGATTTAATAAGTTTGAAAAGTATTAAAACGAATTTATTAAGAAGCAAAGCATTATGTATAAATTTATGAAATAGCTGAAATTAAGTAAAATATTTATAGTATAATAATGTTCTCTTATTCATATTTATTAAAAGTTCCGAATGAGTTCGTTTTTAAAATCGATTATTTAATTAATGTGCAAACTACCATGAAATAATGAATTCGTAATTGAAAATATTATCCCGTAGCTTAAGAATTGCTTTTGAGTCCTAAAATTCGTCCCAGGCATATATTTTGAGTCCGTTTTAAAATCGAATAATTTTTAATTAATGTGCGAAATGCCAAAAAAATAAAATTGAAAATGTTATCCCCTAGCCTGAGCATTGCTTTTGAGTCCTTAAATTCCTGCCCAACAAATATTTTTCTACGCTTCCTTCCTGTTTTCTCGAGTCTTACTCTCCGAGGGATTCGCCTACTACTTTCGCATAGTGTTTGGCAGAGACTTGGGGTGCCCAGGTGAATGACGTGCACGGATCACGTTCCCAATCACGCACAACAATGCTATAAACTCAAAAGTGCAACCAGCGACGCCCAAAGTGTTGCTAGTCCTTTGTCCCAAAAGGGAAGCATCAGCAGTCACGTTGAGTGGAAAAGCCCAGGCAAAGGCGAGAGCAACAGGTTCTCAGGACTACGACTTGTCCTGTTCGTGGTGTTGGGTGTGTGTGTCTTTTGGTTGTGCGGTGTGTCCTTCTCGACGGCGCACTGGGCACTGATTTCCGCTGGGTGTGTGCCAGTATGGCAGGCGAAACCCGAATCGGACACCCGAGTCGGACTCGGGTGTCCTCGTCGGGGGCGAAGGTTAGGATGCGAAGCTGCCACGACATTGAGGAGCGGTATAAAAGCGAGTGCCAGTCGCCTGCCACTGGTAGTCTTCATCGAGACTTCAAAGTGTCGCGTTGGCCTGGAAAAAGTTCCTCTGAAAAGTCTTGAAAAACCAATTTAAAAGAACTCGAACTGATTTTGAAAAAGCATAGAACAAAAAAACCAAGTGCCAAGTGCCACAAAGTGAATTAAGAAAAAATCCAAAGAAATACAAGAATTATAAAAACTTTTGCCATGGATACCCTATCTCCGAACAACGGCTCCAAGTCGAGCTCCAGCGGCAGCTCGGCGGCCAGTTCCTCCATGGATCTGGGCAAGCAGCAGCAGAAGGAGCAGCTGCATCGCCACCCGCGATGCGGTCCCAAGAAGCTCTCCCGCTCCAGGAGCCTGCTCCAGTTGCTC
>JAEIHY010003830.1:0-16852 GCA_018904565.1 Drosophila tsacasi
GACAACATTCTTGAAATACTATACTTTCATAATATGCAATAAAAAAAAGCACTTTTTTTTTTCTCAAAACCATACCCCCCCCTTAAATTTTCAGACTTAAATATTTAGCATTTTGGAAAGAGTTACAACCCCCGTTCAGGCACACCCCTGGCGAAACAACATAAATTCCTTTGCAATCTTTGTCTTTCCCTGACTTTTGATGAGAAATGGGAGCCGAAGGATCTGCACTGGTTACTTTCAAATGCTCCACTCGTATTGGGAATGGCCCCCAAAAGTACTTCTTGGCAGCGGGAAAACCCAGATGGAAAGGGGTAGCGGTCGTCGTGCACTTGTTCTTGGCTGTGGACTTGGACATGGCATTTCATTTCCCACAATACCCACGAATTGATGCGAAAATTGATTCGGTTGCATGTGACATGTTTGCTGAATTGTTTCATTGCTGACAAAATCGAAGCAAAATGGAGGAAAGGGTGGCGCACGTTGTAATTATTGCGAGAAATGCAACCCAAGGACCACATTCCCCTTCGCGGGCCCCAAACTTCTTTAAGGAATCGCGCGCAAATCTTTTACAAATCAAAAGCATACCAAATGTAGCTTTGAGGCTAATTAGTGCGGTCACTCGGCTCGTTTCGGTTGGCTTTTTCCTTTTCTTTGGTGTTTATGCTCTCTTTGAGGGTATTTTTGCTAAGCCTTGGAAGCGGTAACGTAAATCTTTGAAGAGTGATTGTATTTCTGTTTGAATTTATTCAGCTGAAGGCCTAAGGTGATATGGCTCTTAATAGTACGTTAGCTCTTAGTTTAGAACTGAGATAGATAACTCAATAAATGTTTGAAAATACCTTTGCATTCTTGGCATTTGTGAAACAAACAAATTATGTTAAATTGTCTAACCATTCAATGTATGGTAATTTGTGATATAGTTTTCTTGACACCTTATTTAATCTTAGTATGAACCACTAGGACATTCAATGTTCGGCTTGTTGAAATCGTCCTGCCTCCACGTTCTTTTTTTAATTAGAGAAGCGAAAGGGACAAAGATGCGTTAGGACAGCCGCAGCGTGAGGACAAACAAAAGATATCAAGAATTTCATTTCTTGGCCGTCGCGGAGGCGGCAATTGAAGCTGTGAAGAGCCAGAAGGAGGATGGCCACAAGACCACAGCGGTCATCACTGGAAGAGTTGGGGGCGACACAACGCATTTGGCTAAAATAAAGAAAATGCCAGCGAATTAGGAGGCAACCGTGGCAGCCGGAGCGGTATGAATTGCCCATGTCCAACGGCACATTCCTCCTTCCATCCCTCAGCGTCCTTCTTCCTTTATATTTTTTTTCTTGAGATGCGCTTTAAAATTCCGCTGATAACAGCTAACGGCGGCCAAGGACCAGGGAGCAGCAGAAGGCGTCAGTGTCAGCGGCAGGCATAAGAAATGTGTCCCAAGCAATTAGTGTCCCCAGATTCCCTTGGATTTCCTTTGGCGGCCAGACTTCGGGTATTTGGAATCTGTTGGGGGAAACGGGCTTGGATAACATAAGAAACAATTGGATTAAAAAGGCTAAATTAAATACTAATACCTTAATTAAAGAGAATGTTGAAGGTAAGATGGAATATATATTTCAGAATAATTGTATGCAAATCGTTGTCAAATCCATCGGACGATAGAACCCACAGCTGAATAATTGCTTGTATTATTATATGAAATTTATTTTTCTTATTATTCGCTTAGCCCAAACGAGGGGTGTCCATCGACACCATCAATCGAGCACTCAATGATTGATACACTCGATGGGTCAGGAGATTGAGAATAATATTTCGCTTCATATTATGTGTGCGTCCACATTCCACGCAAACCGTGGCGAAAGTTGCTGGGCGCCTGAAATGTGAATGCCAATCGGGCGAATAAATTATAATTCATAAATTAAAAACACTTTCGCTCTGGGGTGGCGTTGCTCCAAATATACATTCACCGCAACCGACAGACACCCAGATATTGGCATAATTTATTTCCCCCGAGGTGCGAAGCGATGCCTGCCCCCAGCCCCAGGGCTTTGGCGTATATCAAAACAAACAAATCATCAATCAGGTGATCTGCAAGCAGCCACATAGTAGCCAGCCCTGGTCCCGGGGGCAGTGGGAGCTATGGGAGTCCCGCCGCAAGCTGGGATATCTTTGACAGTTTGGCCAACTAAAATAAGCAGAGGATCTCCAGCGGCAGCAGCTGCGATACTCCATTCCACTCAGGCAATCAACAGGCTCAGCCTCTTGTGGACCAGCGTTTTCCTCCACTTCAACGCCAAGATCTACGATCTGCTCCAGAGCAGTGTGCATTCTTGCCAGAAACCGTACAGCACCGGACAGTGCTGTGGCATCAGGAAAATTAATGAATTGGGAGAAATATTTGAGCCGGATTACTGTTCTACGTGTTCTTTTTTAGTTAACTGTAAGTTATTGAAATATTATACAATAATACCATTACCATAAATTTGGTTTACAGTTATAAGATTTTTAATATTATTGGATTAATCAAATGTTACCATATTTTATCAAAGACCTACATATATAGAAGCAAGATGAGTTACTCACTTTCTTATACTAGTTCTAAAACTGGCTTTAGGCTCTTTTATATTTTCTTTAAAAGCCAAAACCCAAAGGAATTGATTGTGTATGGCAATACAAATGTATGATAATAAGGCATCTAACTTGATGATTATAATACATATCTATGTATGTAACTTTAAACTTTTTCAATTAAAGATTACTAAATCAGTGTTATCCACAAGCCCTACTAGCCAGTTAGCAAATTTCGCTTCCCAAAAGTCCCTTGGAACAGCACGACCTACAGTTATAGCAAATTATAACTTCACTAAATATATATATATTTTAATTGTGGATTCAAAAGGTTGATCAGCGATTTAACAACTATCTACTTGATGATAGAAGACTACTATAGCTATATAATTTTTTCAGACTTTACCAGTGAATAAGAGACCATTAAATAATGTTTCTAAATCAGACTACACTAATATTTTGGGGAGCACAGTCGAAATAGAAAGCCAGGGCTGATTACGTAGTCGCAGAAGTAAACACATGCGAATGGTAGGAGCTATGCTCTCCCCACCCTCACCGCTCACTTACAGTTGCATTCCCCACACAAATTTCCACCGAAGACATGCAATTATGAAAACTCAAATCAAGTGCCTCGACAGCTCGCAGTGGGGAACTAGAGGGGAGGAGGTCGAGGCTGGGAGGTGGCTGGGGTGGACCTACCTCGGTGCTGGCTGACAGCCCTGCGATCGAATCAATATCGCATCGTGTGCGGGTGTCCCGAGCCCAAGGAATTTGTTGGCTGAAAGCATGTGTTGGTGTTCGCGAAATGATTTGTTTATTATTCCTGTTGTTGATGTTTTTGTTCGGCATACGATTATACATCTCTCTCGGTTTTTTTTCAGTTTCTTGACATGGCGACGACAGCGACATCGAGGCAAGTTCATATAGAACTATAGAACCGGACAAACAATGGCCAACTTGGTCTGGCAAATCCACCAATAAGACGAGCCAGGCCCAGTGGGCTCATCTTAAAAAATTCACGTTTGGGCTGTCCCTGAGACCCAGCGAAACAATGGCATCCCAGTGCTCCGCCAATGGGTGAGGTGCTGTTCTCTCCCGCTGGAGAAGGTGGATCCCGTTCACCGTTTTCCAGAGGCCACTGTTGACATTGATACATTGCCGGGCTAAAGCGTTTGATCGTTGTGCTGCCATTGTTACCTTTTTGGTTGGAATGCCAGTCGGTTGCATTGCTTCTGTGCTGCTGCCCATTGGCGGAGTTCGGTCAGGCGAGCTATTATTATACTAGCGACGAAACTTGATCGGCTTATCGAAAGTTATATGCCCTGCTGCAGTTTTATTTAAATTAGTTAGTAATATTGAGCATCCAAATATGAAATTGAATTAATAATCATTGTTTTTATTTTTTTTTAATAGTGCACTTAAAACCATTGAAATATGAACATTTCATAGAATTCTACTCTTATTAAAGTAGCACAACATTATAAGATCTTAAGCCTCTAACAGCAAAAGTTACTTGAGGCACTTATTGTTATTCGTGCATTATTTTCAAAAGGTGCATTGGGGAATTAATTATTATATATAGCTAAGTATAGCTACAAATTTTTAAAATTATTACAAAATTAGTTTGTAATGAAAAAGCAAATCAAATCAGATACTTCTTTGGGCTTTCGATAGCTTATAAAAATAAAGCTACCACATTGTACATCTATTTAAAGCAATTTCGAGAACATTCTTATAATTATGCCATAGCTGGTCGCGTTTAGATTTTTTATTGTTTTCGTAGAAGGCACTTAAACACTCTCCGGATTGATTGTTTATTTGGACCACTCGCTAATAGGTCGCTGGTGGCGGAGAGGTGGACTTGCTGTTTCCGTGCCCATGCCAACTGTTTTGACGGATTGTAAACCCATCGACAGCACATTGGGGCACTCAGCGTCCAATTGATTTACAACAACGGGCAACCAGCGGATCGGAAGGGGTTTTACACCGAGGCAATGAGGCTGTAGGCTGTGCACTGGCCCAGGCCACACAATTGTGGCCAAAAAGTGGCCTGCAGCAGAATCACGGCCCCATCATCATCATCCACTCCCACCCCCTGCAGGGCCAGTGGCGATGGAAATAATTCAAATATCGACAAACAGAGCAGCGGAATCAAAATACCACAAATCGCGGCTCGTCCACATCCCAAAGATACATAAAACTGCGGAGAGCGCTCGACTATGGGATCTCGTCCGATGTTTGTTTGTTTGCTTCAAGTGGAAAAGTGTGGAATGATAGCGAGGGCGGGCATCTGCAGTTATGTCGCCCGAGGTGGTACAGAGACCTAATATTTAAATTAGTTTTGAATTTTTGAGATTATATGACAGCATACAATAAAAATTTAGGAGGTTTTAAAACAAATAAATTAAATGAAACTTGGATAAACTTTGCGAATGTCTAAGCTTTTTTTTTAAATTAGTATATATTCGTAATATAACTTGAAATGATAATGATTACGTATTTATAATGATTTTGTATTAACACAATAGGTGTATTTAGAGTAACTACAGCTACAGGTATACTTTTTACAGTCGTATATACTTTACTTAGCTTACAAAATGAATGAACGTCCAAAATATACCTTTAGGAACCAAAAAATCCATGACAAATCTTAAATCTGTAAAATGTAATATCCCACATTTTTGCCTACACTTTTCGGAATATTTTAAGTATTTTTTAACTTTTTAGCTTTTTTTTTTACTTAGTTTATTTAGTTTTAGCTGGTGACTTCTCAGAGTCAAATTTTCGCAAAACCAATTAAGAAAACGCGTTTATTTAATATTTAATACTTTAAAGATTTAACGTAAGTAATAGAACAATTGAGAACTGCAGGAGATTAGTTTTACCTGCTATTTGCCACTTATTAACTTAAGCTTGTGAAATTATTCCACTTTATTAAATTTGATATAAAATATTTTTGATGACACTTCTTTGTTTTAAGGCGATAAAGGCTAAGTTATGTTTCTTTAACAAACGTAAACATACCACTGCACCCGATAAATTTTCTTTTGTCAGGAAAAAACGATATGGTTAACGATTGTCTAATATTTGTGCCTAAGAATCCTTGCTTATAGACTCCGCTTTGCAAGTCCCCATGCAAATTGAATGCGGATTGGAAATTATTATCCAACGGATCGCACAACTGCAGATGCAATTCGGACCGGTGGCTAATGTGTTCTTAAATTGGTCATGAGTGGATTCCGGCAAACTTCCCTATTTATCTGCTGGCATCTCCGGCCGGCAAAATCGAGAATCGTAATCAACTTTCTTTTGGTCCGAACCATAACAATGGAAAAGTGCTTTCCCCTCGATTCGTCCTGGACGCTTACTCCTCCCCCGAGTACCATTAAAAAGTTAACCATCATAAAGTCAGAGGCGAGGAGAGCCCTGGGCCAGTTGTGTTGGGTTGCCAATACAATGGACAATGAGAACATAAATCAGTGTAATTAATAGAAAACTAGCCAAAGCCGATCCGGTCCGATTCGACCCGATACGTGGTGAATCGATCCCCACGCATGAGCTGGCACTGGAGCACGTGTGCCGGTCCATTTTGGTCATTCGGGCTTGGAATCCCAAATTGCCAAATCTTTTAGCCTCATTAAAACTGCGAGACGGGGGAGAGCCAAGAGCGATCTACGCACCGAGGGAAACTATGTGTGTTTATCAATATTTATGCCCCGTTTTCCCCTCAGAGGCTGTGCTCGTATTTTGTAAACATTTTCCGATGCCAGCGCTTTTTCATTATGCGTTTTCGAGTGGGGTTTCTCCCATTTATCTCACAGTTCAATGCAAACGCATAAATCGCTCATCGCCCGGGGCAATGCGATGTATCAATTCCGAATTAAAATAAATATTTAAAGTGTATTTTTAACCAATTACAATTTAATATGGGGCTTAAATTTTGATTCTGCCTGCCCGAATTTAGCCCGAGGACATCAATCAACCTGGCCACAAGGTCGTCTCCAAGGAACTAATTCATTCATTTGCCGAGCACCAAATCACTGGCCATTCTTTTGCCAAATGTCCGGCCAGAGAACGGAACCCAAATAGGTCAAAAATCCGGGAAGGGGTGGGTTGTAATAAAAAAAAGAGTCACCTGCAATAAGTCAGGGGCAAAACTCAAGCAAGTTGTTGACTGGCTGCTGCTGCTGCCTTGTCCTTCAAATTACGGCCTGATTAGACTCGTGGGACATCCTGGCCGAGTGCAAAACCATCCTCATCTGTTGCGGCTGACTGGGAGATGGACCCTGTGGTGGGTCTCGTCCAGATTGATGAGCTCTGCGGCTTCCTCTAAGCAGCAAATCCTGATGGCGAAGGTAATAAATATCTGGCTATGCATACATATGTGTCTCGTTACTTGAGTTGAATGGAAATAGATGAATGTGAACGGTGGCAGATCATTTAAGGACAGGTAATTCCTCACCTCACATTAGGTTGTAAAAAAGTTAATAAGCATCTCGAATCCATCAAAATTACTTAAAACATTATTTAAAACATGGGCTTTACTGACTTACAAACCTAGTGGAATGCCCAATGAAATCCAAAGCCTTTTGTATGAACTCACATAAAAACTAATATTTAATAATAACTCACAGTTAAAAAAGACACTTAAAGGATATACAAATCTGACTTTTATTGATTTTATTTCCCTAAATTGCTATCGTGTGACAGAAGTCTGAAATCAAGTGACAACCGGGCATAAGTTACTGTCCCTGCAGAGCGTTAATCGCACATTTGACTCTCAGAAATCGGACTGGGATCGGGGCAGCTTAAACGTTTGGCAAATCGCTGACTGGGAGCCAGGGCAGCGTCGCGCGGAGCGACAACTTTGTTCCAGTGATAATCATCACGATTGCAGGAGGAGCAGAAGCAGTCGCAGTAAAATCAGGCAGAATCGCAGAACGCACCGAGACCTGCAACTGGCCAGAACATAGTCAGCGACATAAATAATTCGCCTTAATGAGATCGCAATCTTGGCGATTTGCGACAAAAACACACTCGGTTTCATCTCCCTGCTCTCAGATACTCAGTTACAGATACTGCGCCGTGTAAATATGTGAGTGCTGTGCGAGTGGTGTGATCGCTGTGGAGATGAAGATGAGCAAAAGCTGAGAATCTCGATCGAGCCACAAATCCCCTATGACGATCCTCGGGTTCAGCAACCAATCGACGCAACAGCGCAGGCTACCAAATCGCATACTGAGGGAAAAGGGTTTTATTATATTATATTATTAGCTTTCGTATGAGTATTAAGAGTAAGAGCCAATATTTAACACTCTGTTCTATTAAAAATTATATATATACAGCTAGATCTAAGTAAACTCACAAGATTTTTGGTTTTAAGTTCCCAGAATTGCTTGCATAAAGCTATGCATTTTGTTATTAAAAAGTCTTTGATTTAGGTAAACCAAAAACGTCGGATTATTTACTTATAACCTCCTTAGCTGCGGTTATAATTTCTTTTAAATAATCTTCAGTAAGGCCGGTAATCTCCAAATGAAACCACAAATTTGTCCAAGTGCAGCCCTTGTTTCTGCTGTTCCTCGCTGCTGTTGCGCTCATGTTGGCTGTCAGCCCGCTTGACTTGTTGCTTCTTTACCACCGCTCCGCTCCGGCTACACCTATTCTCCGGTGTGTGTAGCCGACTTGTTGACATGCTCACCGTGCTCAGGCTCACAGCCGATCCAGCAGCAGTCAGTAGAGCGTTCTATACGCGTCAATATGTCGGGTTGTGGTCTTTCTTTTTAGTCAGAAACGATACGACCAAATATTTGTAAGCCTCATCTCTTGTACGTCGAATACGATGTAGACTAAAGTGCAACACCGAATCTAATGGTCAGGAAATTATATAAATTAGGAATACCCCAATGCTGATTACTTTTACTGTAATTTTATTTTAAAATGCTTGGTAAAAGTTGAGTTTAGTTAGTAATCTGAGCGAAACGGATAAATTCAGATACAAAAACCTGACAAGGTGTCCGGCTTCCTGATAATGTTAGCTCTCATATTGACAGGGACTTTATCTGGCCCATAAGTCTCTTGACAGTGAGATGAAAAACCGTCATGGATGGACACAGACATACTCTCAGCTGTAAGGTTCTAAATGATTTCAGCTTTTAACATTTTTGTGTATAAAGGAATCAACCTTTAGGGAAATGTCATTCCAATAGAAAAATCTTAAATTTACAGAAAGTTTCGGTCCAAATTAAATAATGAAATTTTTTTTTTTCGAAACATAATAAAGAAGCTTCTTTTGCTTTCTGAAAATCGAGTCGTGATGTCCAGACCACAGCTGATCAATCGGCCATCAAATGTGAGATTTCACGCTGTAGAGGATAAGAACTTTAGGGCTGTGTACCCCGAGGCTCGAAAGGAGGCTAATGCAGAGGAAATGATCCATGAATATCGAATCAGGGATGTTTACCGTTGGCTTGAAGACCCCGATTCAGCGGAAACAAAATTGTTTGTCGATGCCCAAAACAACCTCAGCCAACCGTTTCTGGAAAGATGCGAGGAGAGGGAACTGATCAGCCAAAAACTGACTAAGATCTGGAATTTCCCGAAATACGGATGTCCCATGCGTCACGGCGATTTCATCTACTTTTTCAAGAACACTGGCCTGCAGAACCAAAGTGTTCTGATGCAGCAGGAGACCCTAGACGGCTCGGAGGTTGTCTTTTTCGATGCCAACCACCTAGCTCCAGATGGGACCATCGCCCTGAGCCAGCAGAAATTCTCTGACGACGGGGCCTTTATGGCTTACGGACTGAGTGAAAGTGGCTCAGATTGGAGCAAAATACGCATTCGCAGGGCTAAGGAGCGCACGGATTTTCCGGAGATCCTCGAGAAGGTAAAGTTTTCGAATCTCTCCTGGACGAAGGACAACAAGGGCTTCTTCTATGGGCGATATCCCAACGAAACAGGCAAAGCTGATGGATCGGAGACCAAGAAGAGTGAAAACCAAAAGCTGTATTATCATCGGGTGGGGGAAAGCCAGGATCAAGATACCTTGGTGGCAGAGTTTCCGGAAAATCCAACTTGGATGATTCAGTCTCACGTATCCGACTGTGGCAAGTACTTAATTTTATCCATTAGCCATACCGTCCGGGATAACATGGTGTACTATGCCGAGTTAAGTGCGGGACAGGAGATAGATTCCAAGCTCACGGTTAAGCCGGTAATTGACAAGTTTGAGGCAGACTACAAATACATAACCAACGACGGATCCCAAATGTATTTCCATACGAACAAGGATGCGCCCAAGTATCGGGTGGTGGTCATTGACTTTGCTAATCCCGCCGAGGAAAACTGGAAAACTCGGATTCCCGAGGATAAGGATGATGTTCTGGATTGGGCAAAGTGCGTCAATGAGGACAAGCTCGTGGTCTGCTACAATCGGGATGTGAAAAACATTCTGCAAGTCTTTGAGTTGAGAACTGGAACCATGATCCGACAATTTGGCTTGGATATTGGAACTATTAATGCCATTTCGGGCAAAAGAGGGTATTCTGACATTTTCTACAGTTTCTCATCGTTCCTGACGCCAGGCATAACCTACCACTATGACTTTGCAACGCCCCTCGAGAAGCCCAAGGTCCTGAGGGAAATCGAACTGAACCTGGAGGGCTTTAACCGCGACCATTACGTGGTGGAGCAGGTGTTTTACAAGAGCAAGGATGATACCCGCATTCCCATGTTTATCGTACGAAAGAAAGTTGCTGTTGACCCCCGACCTTGTTTGATGAGCGGATATGGCGGCTTTAATCACAGCGTAATGCCGTCGTTTAGCATCACTGGTCTCATGTTCATGGACACATTCAACGGCGTCCTGGCCTTTCCCAACCTCCGAGGAGGTGGCGAGTACGGCATCGACTGGCACAACGGCGGAAGACTGCTAAACAAGCAAAACGTATTCGACGACTTCCACGCCGCTGCTGAGTACTTGATCGCCAACCATTACACCACTAAGGAGCGCCTGGCCATACAGGGTGCCTCGAATGGTGGCCTCTTGGTGGGTGCGTGCATCAATCAGCGTCCGGATCTCTTTGGGGCAGCGGTTGCCCAGGTTGGAGTGATGGACATGCTCCGGTTTCACAAGTTTACCATAGGCCATGCCTGGTGCTCGGACTACGGCAACCCCGATGACAGAACGCACTTTGCCTACCTGTTCAAGTACTCCCCCCTGCACAACGTGCACTTTCCCTTGAACCCCAATGAGGAGTACCCCTCCACCTTGATCCTGACGGCCGACCACGACGATCGCGTCAGTCCCCTGCACTCGCTCAAGTTTACCGCTGCTCTCCAGGAAGCCGTGCGGCACTCGGACTATCAACTGAATCCCATTCTGCTGAGAGTTTACACCAATGCTGGCCATGGAGCCGGAAAGCCGACTCAGATGCGCATTAACGAAGTCACTGACATAATGACTTTCTTCCGGAAGACCCTCAGTGTCGATTACGTCAATCTCTAGGGAAGCAGGCCTGCAGGTTAGTTTTACTAAACCGTAATGTATTGAAAATACAAAAAAATAAGAATTTAAGGCTAACATTTAATGTTGCAGTCTTTTTTCAATCGCAGATTCCATACAAGAGAAACCTATTTCAATCAAGCTTACTCTGCTAACAATCTTCATGCAGCTCTGCTTGCTGTCGTAAATCAAATGTTTAATCAATTTAAATTTCAGTTTAATTAGAAAAAAAGGTGCCCAAACATCGCAGCTGTCACGGCGGAGATGCTTCCATTCTGAGCAGTGCCGAGGCCGCAGTTGGCCGGCTCCGTAATCGCATGATAGTCGGGCGATTAACGCTCAATACGGGCGCTGAGCATGCGATATGTGTTTACGACTGGGGGGGATTTGCGGTCCCGTGCAGAGGGGGGCGGAAACAGAAGCTGCCAGAGGCGCACCAAAGGCAGCTTCTGCCCACAGACGATGGGCGGAGAGCGTTTAGGTAGTTGGCAGTGTCTGCTGCCAACTTCGGGCACCCAGCATGGGTCTGCGGGCATGGCAACCCTTGGTATCGGGGAAACGCGATCGAAAATGGATTTGTATCAATATCGACTCACTAACATGATTCCAATAAATTAATATGCATACATGGCAGGCACCCAGACAGCGACTGTTGTCTGGCCGGCCGTTGGCTCGGAGTCGAACTCCAGCTCGGAGGCCGGAGTCTGGAGATCTCGATCGACATCGCAACACGATGATGCATGTGCAGTGTCTCTGAGTTGTGATCGTGTTAATGTAAATAATTGCCAGCCAGTCGAACGATGCCCTGTCGCACAGTACAGTACGGTGTGGTAGATGTAATTAAAATCTCTCCGCTTCTCACTTTCTGTCTGCATTTTGTCCAGCTTGTTTGGCGTTGGCCAAGGGAGATTCCTTCTGGCTGATATCAAGGTACGCGACATACACGCAAGGCTGTTTTTCAGCTCTCTGCCTTGTTTCTCTGCTTATTTTGGGAGCTTAACGCTGACAGTTCACGAGTCGGGCTGGCATCTGGCGAGATTTGCGCGGATTGAATTCCGAAGTTGTCAATTGAGTCAGCGAGGTGTCTAATTGGCTTTGTTACTTGTACAAGACCAAACGGTTTTCAGTTGTACGATAGTTGAACGGATCGCAATTAATTTCGTTGGGTCTTGATATCATAGCATTTGGTAGTGTTTTTTGTATTCAAAAATAGTATTCATCGTCTTCATGGCTGTCTTTAATGGTATAGAAATATCGGCGTGCCAAAATTAAGTCGAATAACTTACTCTAAAAATTAAATTCCCTTTGCGCAGGGATCACTGAGAAAGACTCCAATAATCTTCCTTCGATTGGCGGCTGATGCAAATTCCTTCACCTTTGAATGTACAATGGTGCACGTGACCCAAACTGGAAAACCAAAACGAACAGGGTCTGAGGTTTGGGTTCCGTTTCGGTTGCTTGTTTCACTTATTCGTATGTCAAGATGGCCAAAAGGCTTCGGGGCGAGGCCCTGTGTTGAAACATTCTACTGTCCCTGGCTTATTTATGGACCCAGATGGTAAAGATATTGGGCCAGACGAGGACGAAGTCGTCCAAGACGAGTGGCCGAATAACTAACTCACTTTGCGTGGATTCCTTTAGTTTTAGCAGATATTGGCAGGCGATGGCGATGGCAGTTCACAGGAACAGCAAAACACTGAAATAAATTCATTTTATAATAAATTAAAATATAAAAAAGAAAACAATGTAAAGTTGGTGTTGCGTTTATGTTGTTAGAAATTCTATTGCCTTAAAATAAATATATTTGATAAGTACAGGTTTTACTTTACCAAGATTGGTTTTTATATATAATATTAAGGAAGGAGTTCAATTTTAAGCCAAAATACTACAAATCTATGGTGTTTTTGCTAATAAAAAATGTCTGATTCACAAATTTTACAGATCAATATAATAAATTATTTCGTGTGCGTTGCAAAACCAGTGTATAGTTTGATTTCCCGTTTTCAAGAATCCATAAAATTCCTAGCATGAACTAGTACTTATTAACAAGTCTGCAGCGATGATAAGATAGAAGCTTTTGGATACATTTCCCAGCGTTGCAGGACAGTCACGCACGCTGTACATTTTTCAGCTCAATCGCCGATCTCGACACCGTTTCTGATTCCAGATCCCAGCTCTGATCAGTTAAGTTGTCAATCAGATTTACTGATCCGTAGACGCGGCCCCTTCCACCTTGTCCGTCGCGCCAAAGTCGCAATGTCATTATTTGTGGGAACCAATCCAGAGGAGAGTTTTTATATCACGCGGCCTGCGCAAAAACGAAAATCATTACTTGAAACTCAAGGCAGAGTAAGCGCGAGTCGCAGCAATCAATCAATCACAGGCACAAATCAAACATGTCAGGTCCGAACTCGACTCGAATCGAGTCATGAGTGGCTCTGGAAACGAGTCCAACTCGCACAATGGCGTACATATTTGACAGATCGCCGGCGAACGGATCGATAGTGTATACATTGTCGATCCCGACTCTGTACACCTCTTGAGAGGGTTTCGCTCGACTTGGTTCGGTTTCATTTCTTCAGTTATTTATATTCAATGGATCTTCGATCACAGCGAGCCTCGAGTGCAGCACCGGTTGAGTGTACAAATAAAGGTTAATGAGCTTTTTCCCCACTCTGATGTTGTGTTTCTTTGTCAAAGAGAAATTACGTCTTCTGTTTATAAGCCCACGTGGAGTATTATCAAATTATATCAATTCTGTAAATAAGGCATTTTTAACCCTATATAGTAAGTTTATCTAGGCAAGATCAGCCACAGTGGGTCTAGTTTTTAAGCAAACTGTAAAAAAGAAACATTTCTGTTTAAGTGCAGAAAAAAACTAACAACCCAAATATGTGTACATATAAAGTGTATACATAAAATAAGCTTTAAATATAATTTACATACATAACTTTAGAGTTTCTAAGTTTATGGTAATAGTTACAAAGTTTTAAATTTGTTTTTAAAATGGGTATAGAGACCTAGACTTTTATTTATTTTCAGATGTACACACATATCCAGGGGAACTGATTTTAAATCCTGTTAACAAATATTTATATATCCACAAAAACTAAGGTTTTTCTTATTAAAATTCCTATTTAAACAAATACATCAAATGCAGTACTTTAATTTAATTTAAATCTATTTGGTGATTTTACTATATTAAATTACTGTTATGTTCATACTATTTTGCTAATTATTTTCTGATCGTTCCTATGTCAGTTATATGACAATGCTGTTACTTGGTTTTGGTTTTATATATAAAATAAATAGTTGTATAAAACTAAAAAAAAAACAATTACACCTAAAGTTAAACAGGTTAATGGTTGTTTTTATAGGTTATGGATACCAATATAGATTTTTAATAGTTTCTAAAGCAGCAGGTACTCGTACAATTAATTAAATCCGGTGATATATTACCTGTGATAAAAATTGGACTATTTCAAAGTTTCACTCTAAAAGCCTAAGAAAGTTAGGCTAATATGCCTAGATACATATATACAGACTTCCATCCGGCAAATATGGCTAGATCGACTCGTCTGTTGATGCTGATTAAGAATAATATATTTTGTACTTTATATAGATGTCAAGAAGCACTCGCTCGATCGGCTGATAATTCTTCAAAAGTTATCTCCCTTTTATTCCTATTCAACGTTCGTTTTCCCAAATTGCAACGCAACAAGCAGACCCGATGCGGCACACCTTTCCTCCTGATTTTTCCTATTTTGCTTTCCCCTTTATTTACGCATCCCACCCCGCTGATCCTGCGGCGTCCCGATGTTTGTGTTCTGCAATTAAATTCGTATTCTCTTACAATTGAGGCGCTCAAGTGGAATTTCCACGAATATCATGGATATGGATACGCTGACAAGCAGATTGAGATGCAGACGCAGATGCCGATGCTGGGTGCTGGGTGCTGAGTTAGAGCTGACTCCGGGGCAGCTGCATTCTGGGCCGAGACCCTGCTCTGCGGTTCTGGCCCGTTTGTTGTTATAGGCCCTCGGTTCTAGGCCGGTGCGTGTGTTTATGCGGCTCTTGGTGTTATTTTTCCCCCTCTGCCACTGCTGCAGGACGGGAATTATCAATGGGGCGGCTGCGGGGCCTCAAGCACCGTGCATATCAAAATAATCAAATTTTTGATTGAGTGCAGTTAGTGCGTCTGTGTTTACCCATTGTAGACGACGGTGATCGAGAGATCGATTCGGCTCATATTCATTGCCCGAGGAGCGAGCTGGGTTGCGTTTTCGTTTCGTTTTCAGTTTTGTGTCCAATCATGTTGTTGATATTGATAATGACATTGATGGCATCGAGTTGGCCTGACTGACTATGGAGATGCACAGGGAGAAAAGAGGATACCATGGGAGTAAACATTGTTTGAATGAAGCACTGGAGAGTACACTTTCCCTACAGTACTGACTTTCATTACCTCATAATTTGGCAGCTAAAGTTTACTATCATCAATGAACGAAGTCTTGATCATTATACCAAAATTGTTCTCTGTGTGAGCTTCACATCATCAACTCGATCACAATCTCAAGAGCGAATGCATTCGGTTGTTTGCGCGGATTTTTTATTTTGAATTTTTTCACGTTGCCTGATGGTTGTCAATCCAGTGAAATCCGGCACAATTCGACGGAATCGAATATTGAAAGCCACCCCAGCCCCACGATGATACTGACATTATCGAGACACTTAAAAATTTGTCTGCACCCAGAGCACCCATAGCACAGTTTTCATTTAACATAAGCGATAAATGCGCAAGTGCCAATGCTCAAGACACTCACAGAGCTCGCCCAGCACTTCTCTGAAATTGAAATTGTTTTCTCATCATTAGACATGCGATACTCTGGCCGATGAGGGTCTTGGCACATTTATCAGGCTTGTTGGCGAACCCGGCTCGAGTTTGATTGATTCGAAGCACTTGACATCGGAGATCGCCAGATTGGAAGAGAGAAAGCGAAGCTTGGGAAATATCCAATTTATTGAAAATAGGAATGCATAAACCCTTCTTTATTTGAGCCAACAGGTTAGTCTGGCTAATTAATTGTTTAACTACGGGAATCAATTGCTTATAAGTCATAAGTTATGACTATTTAATAAATATTAGTGCAATGTCAATTGAAAAATCGGTTAACATTTTTAATAAATAAATGATTAACAAGAAAGGAAGCTACCTTCGGAAAGCCGAAGTTTAAATACCCTTGCAGTAAGTATTTCAAAATTGGTGTATTTCTTTCTTTCTTAGATAATATAAGTGTTGAGCGAAACATGTTGACAGTGAAAAATGTTGCGCGACATCTAAACAAATTAATTGATATATATTATATATTCCTATGGCAGCTATATGATATAGTATTCCGATCTAGATAAAATTAAAACCGAAATTCTACAGTAAAACAAAATGGCAATATCTTAAATTATATGAAAATATGCTAAAAACTGGCAAAGTTATAACTTTTTTCCTAAAAAATTTCCGTTCGTTCTTATGACAGCTATATGATTTAGACGGCCGATCCGGCCTGTTCCGACATATAGTAGTGAGAGCATATAGAAGACTATCTCCAAAGTTTCATTTAGATAGCTTCACAACTAAGGGACTAGTTGGCGTAGAAACGGACAGACGGACGGAAGGACAGACGGACATGGCTAAATCGATTCGGCTGTTGATGCTGATCAAGAATGATAGGGTCGGAATGTCTCCTTCACTGCGTTGCAAACTTCTGACTAAAATTATAATACCCT
>JAEIHY010003832.1:0-15774 GCA_018904565.1 Drosophila tsacasi
AAAAAAAAAAAAAAAAAAAGAATACCAAAACCCAAGAGCCAAATCCCGAGGCAAAGCCAAAGCCAAACAGTCTGACAATCTGACAGGAAGTCACCAGGTGGTCCAGCTTCTGGCTTCACTGTACAGCGATAAGTGCTGCTGCCTGCACCCGGAAAAAATGCAATAAATTACGGTTAATAGGGGGGAAAACCAGCGGGAAAAATGCCAAAATATGGAGTATCCCCGGATGCTGTCTTATAAAAATATTTTTCAGCTTTGAGTTTTGGTTTCAGGTAAGAAAGTCGGTGGGTATTTTATAGATCATCTTTAAGTTATTTATATCAAAGAAAAATATTTAAATAAATGTTAATACTTCCAAGTATTAAATAAGAAATATAAACACATTTTAGTGGTCACAAAACTGAGAAAATCCTTCCTGTAATACTCTTGCTATCGATTTAAATTTCGATTCGAGTCTTTACACAAATAACTAAATAACTAAGCTCTTTCCTTGGCATTTTTCCGCTGAGTGTTGAAAGGATAGTGCAGTTTTGAAGGAAGGGGCCCGCAGGAAAAGGGCTAAATCAGCTCAGTGCAATGCGGAAACGGAAGTCACGGCAGGGCAGCGGCACCAGCAGCAGCAGCAGTAGCAGCAGCACGGATGCCAACGGATGTCAAACATAAAACATTTTCAGGGCGAAAAAGAATAGAAAGGAATGCGGGCGGCGATGGCAGCTAAACACATTTTTACTTCCAACATACATATATTTTATGGAAATCCGACAACAAATATTTTTTCAGGCCTTCCTCCGCCACTCACAAGGAGAACTGTGATTTCTCCTAGGCCCATCATATACATTATATTGCAAATCTGTTTAAGGGTTTCCTGATACCACTTGATTGATTGGCCAGCCAGTCCTGCCTGGCCCAGCGCAACCAGAGAGTCACTCTTTCCCCAGAACCTCTTACACTTCATTAACTTTTTGAGTAATAAAAGTAGAACAACGGCAACGACACTGCAATAAAGTAAGTCAACTCTCAGAGACCGAAACTCAATAGAGATTTATATACGAAACAAAATATACATCACAAGAATCTTTAAATATATATTTTTATATATATTTTTCATTTATACATAAATAAATCCATTTCAAATTGATTTGATTCGATTCTTCTACCCTAGACTTAGTTTTAGGCAATAACTTCGGAATTGCTTTAACATTCCTGGCTTAATTACTTGCGGACGCACAGTGTACACCATCTTATTTACGATTTCTCATATATTAAATATGCTCAAAGTGAAATTGAAAATTTGTGGAAATGTGGAGCAGCCTGCTGCTGCTGGGATGTGAAAATGTGCAAATTGGAATGGGAACAACAGTCAGCGCTAAAAGTCAACTGCCGGCAGCATTCTATACATATTTATATATGCCAGTGTGTCTGCTCCTTTTTATTTATTTTATGTTAACAGCAAATTGCGGCGCCCGTCAGCTTGGACTTTTTATACCCTCGATAAGGAGTATCTGCGTTGGTCTACAGGCTACAGCAAAACTATGCTGAAAATCTGTCTACCTGAAAGCCTCTATTATGATTTTATATTACTATATTTTGTATTATTTATATTATATTTCCATTATTTGTTTTAGAGTTAAAATCGCACAGAAATCGAAATTGGTTTAAAATCTTTATAAAAGGTGTCTAAAAATATGCAATAAATGTTTATGGTACCAAAATCAAGTTTAGACTTCCCCGCGGGGTCCTAATTATTCTTAAAGGGTACTTCCTTCGTCGGCTTTCGCAGTTGTTTTTTGTTGTTGTGGTTACTGGTACATTTTTAATGCTTTGGCTCTTTTCATTTGACACACACACCACACACACACTCAAAGAAGCTACACATGCGTGACAAAATTGTTGGGCTCTTCTTGTAAATTTCGTTGTTCTTTATTTATTCGTTGTTTTTTTTTTTGTGGGTTTTCTCGCGTTTCCTGACACGGAGTTGAGGTTCTTGGAGACTGAAGGAAACTTGCTAAAGATTTACTTGGCATTTGTGTTGGTGCCATTCGGCATTGTTTGCATACTTTTCGGGGGAAGGACTTCCGCTGGAGACAGCGGAACCATTCAATTTCACGTTCCCTATCTGCCTCTCTGTCTTTATCTTTATCTCTGTCTCTCTATCTCCTTCTACACTTGCCTTTATCGCTCTCCTCCATGAACATCTCTCCGTTTGCCCCGGCAATTGCTTTAAATATTTAAGTAGTTTTCCTCATTTCCCGTGACTCACTGTGTACATGTGTACGTGGGTGTAAAGGGCATCAATATCAATCTTGTGTGGATGTCAACTAACCCGACAGCGCCCGCCACCTGAACTCTCACCATGACTCCCCCTTTCGGCTGCCACACACAGGCAGGTGCTCCTTGTGACTTCACCCTTTAATCCTGCCGAGTACAGTGCAGTGCAGCCTCAGGATCCGCTTTGGAACTGGTGCTGTACCCTGGTGCTGGTATCTTACTCAGAGCTGACTTTAAGGATGTTCGCCCGTATCTCTGGTATTTTAGCTATGAAGTTTGAAGCTTCAAACTGTTGCTGTGGCTCTCAAACTGTACGTACAGCGGTTGACACTTATGCAACCGCAAAGTGGGCGTGTGTAAATGTGTGTGTTGCACTCAAAAAGCAAACAATTGTAGTTTTTGTTGTATCCACTTACTGACATAATTGCGGTCTCAAAAGTTGTTCAGTTGACATACATTGCACAAAAAAAAAAAAAGGATTTTAATAAAGAAACAAAGTCAGGTGAAGCTCTTTTATTGTTGCTGCAATAAACAAATAATAATAATAATAATATTAAGGGAACGCAAATACAGAAACTAGTCAGCACGCAAATTCAACTTAATTATCTTTTCTGTATTTGTGCCTTTACCTTTAATAAATATTTAATTCCACGGCCAAACAGCAATAAATATTTTCTTGCTGTTTCCCAACTTTGGTTTTGTTTTTATTATTCTGTAATAAATTACAAAACGAGAACATCCAAAGTAAAGTGTTATCTTGCACCCCTTCCCTTTGCAACTCATTATTATTCTATAAACAATCAAAAGAATATGCGGCGAAAATATTAAGAGAACTAAAACCAAACTGGAGTAAAAAAGAAATAACTAACTAAACAAAGTTAGTTGACTTAATTTCCATTCTCTTTTTCAACTTACTTCTTCTGCTCCTTCTTCTTCCTCTACTTTTTCTTATCCTCCATCTGCGCTGGTAAACTTCGCTTGGCGTGCCGTCGTCCTTTTTGCTCGCGCGAGCAACGGTTAATGGCGCGGCAGAGGCGCCGGCAGAGCGACAGTAGACAACAATTACAATTAGAAAGTGTGTTTATGCCACTCGCCGTCCCTGTCGCACCTCCTACGAGTATCACTTTCGCATTTGCTTCTTGTGTGTGTTCTTCTTTTACGCCAGTGTATGTGTGTGCTGGCTTCTTATTCGTATTAGTCCCGTTATTTTTTTGGGGCCGTGCAAGAACCCCCAACTTCATTACACAATAAATTTGCCTTTAGTTTTCTTACGTTTCTATTTAGCGTTGCTTACCTTTTGTTGCTGGTTTGTTGTTTGTTGCTTTTTGATTGCTTTAGGTTTTGGTTTCTTTGTTGTATTTTATATCTTTATTTTGTATTCCTTCGACTCTTTTGGATGATTCCTTCGCGATTCTTCCGCCGTGAATTCTTCGTCTCTTCACTGTGTTTTGCTCTTGATTAATTATTTATTCTTTTATCTTACTTTTATTTTTCCTTAATTTTCATCTTTTATATTATTTTCTCAACGCGATGATTTCCTCATTTCACTTTTTTGCACTGCAGAAAATGTGGGGGTGGGCGAGAGGAGAATGGGGAAAACATTAACGGGCCACGGAACGAGAGGCACACAACAAACAAGAAAGAAACAAGGGCAGCGTGCAACAATTGCCGACTGCGACGCCAACGTTAACTGCGACACGTGCGCCCCATCCTTCTCTCTCCGGTCACCACCGCCCCCACTTTTGGTAATTCGCATAAAAAAAATTGAAAAAAAAAATTGTAAAAAAAGAAAACAAAAACAAGAAAAACACACAGAAATGTTGGATTTGTTTGCGCTGGGTTTCTGCTTGTTTCGAACTGAGAAGATGAGGACAACTCCGGGTTTTCCGACTACGCGACGCGAGATTGCGCGCGACACCTAAAAGTCGACTACGATTTAGGATAGGATTGTTGATAATATATCAAAATATCAAAAAATATCGATATTTTTCCAAAGATGATATATTTATATCACGATTTTTTTTTGCCAAATATCGAAATAGCGATAGTTTTATTTGATATTTATTTTTTGCCAAGCTGCAAGTGAAAACCAATCCATTAGCAAAAAATATTCTTGTCGATTGCCAATAGATGTTATTTATTCATTTATTTATTTAATTTATTGTAACATCGACATTTGGCGGGGAATCATCGATTGCTTGCGGCGAAACAACGAAATTAATACAACTACACGTAACGCGTTCCAACTCATACTACTCTCTCTCCTCATCTCTCATTCGCGACTTCGCCAGCATTTTAATGCAAACAATATTACCAGTTAAAATAAAATTTAAATAAATAAAGGAACAATGTTTTTTTTTATGAATTTTTTTTAACATTTATTTTAATCGATGTTTTCCCACAAAAACATCGGAAACATCGATGTTCACAGACATCGATGTTTCTCCACCTCTAGCGACTTGATTTGGCCGCCAACTTTTCATAAAACAAAACTCTGGCAGCTTTGGCAGTTCGTAAACGAAAACTCTTCCCACTCTGCTCGAGCATACAGTGCTGCCAACCTCTAGCCAATCCAACAGCAAACTCAAAAAAAATCATTTCCTTTCTCAACAAAACCAATCTCATCCCCAAAATAAAGTCCATAAGTTCAATATGTAAATTTGAAACCACCCAGTTAAGCGGTAGGATATAGCAGCTAATGCTCTTAATTAATAATTAATCCCATTATCTTATGACCAATTGTTAGCTTTATATTAATAAATACTTTTTTTTTGCACTTACCGATCGGTTCTATCAGCTTTATATATAGGATATAGGATAATAGTCTTGGTTCGGACTTACCCGCAGATGGGGACACTTAGTTACCTCTTACCGCCGCCACACCGCAGACTTGGCCGAGATTCATAGATGATTAAGGTCCTTCGAGTGCAGAGGTTGTTATCACAATTATTAACACAACTTATTCACACATGATTATTAACACACGATTATCAACGCGGGTGAACTTGTGGAAAGCCGCGGAGAGACTGAGGCTGCTACGGGAAGTCACCTCTATTTATAGGCGTGGGAGATGGAGAGAGACAGAGATAGCTAGAGAGAGATGAGAGTGAGAGATAAATAGAGCCAGTTTGCAAGAAATAGTGAGATAAAGAGAAATTGAGCTAGAGCTTGTGAGAGATAGTGAGGTATAGAGAAATTGACAGAGAAAAGTTGAGTCAGAGAAAAAGGTAGATAAAGATAGTGAACATATTATTTTTTCTATATTCTATACTCAAGTGAGTCGAACTAATATCCCGTCAATTGTTTAAGAACAACGCTAAGGAAAATAGGTAGTGAAAGAATTGGTTTTATTTTCTTATTTCGATTGATCTCAGCTTAAGACTTTACTCTTGCGATAAAAATCTTACTTTTGCAGCCACTCAGGGAGAGCCACTCAGTGACTGCAACTTGCAAGAATTGCTTATGCCATTTGAGAGTGGCATCGCTTGCTCCGGATGTGGATTGGTTCTGCATGGGATCGTTCATATCCTCCATATCTCTATCTTCTTCTATCCAACTAATTATCTCTTACTGCGTTTCTCTATATTTCACTCTAACTTCATCTCCCTCCAGCTATATTTCTATCCCTCTCTCTCTCGATCTATCTCTCTCTCTTACTCTCTCTATCCATCTCTCACACCCATGAATAGAGGGGACTCGCCGCAGCAGCCTCAGCTTGTCCGCGGCTTTCTTTCTGTCTATCTCTTTCTCTCTCGCTCTCGATCTCTCTCTCTATCAATCTGCCACACCTATAAATAGAGGCGACTCGCAGCAGCAGCCTCAGTCTGTCCGCGGCTCTCCACCCGTTCGCCTCGCTGGTAATAATAATGTGTTAATAATCGTGTGATACAAAATGTGTAAATAAAAGTGTAAATAACTGTGTAAAAAACCTCTGCATTCGAAAGGACTTAAGCATCGATGAGTCTTTGCCACGTCAGCGGTGTTACGAAAGGTAACTGAGAGTCCTCAAATGCGGGTAAGTCCGAACCAAGACTATTATCCCATATCCTATATATAAACCTGATTGAACCGATCGGTAAGGGCAAAGAAAAAGTATTTATCTATATAATTTATAATATAATAATATATTGATTATAAACTAAGGACTAACTAATTAAGAGCATTGCAAATGGTTACAAATTTACATTTAACTTATGGACAACATTTTGTGTATAGCTTTTGTGGAGGAAGGAGAGAATTTTGTTTGAATTTGCTGTTGGGTTTGCTAGGAGTCAAGCACCATGTTAGATGCCAGATCAATTAGGACTGTATATGCTTATTTAACTCCTGGATTCGACTTTTCCGCGAATTATTGTTCGTGGCGGGATACATACTTTGAAATATGTGAAGGGCAGCGCGAGAGGAAATAGTCGAAAACAGCCTTTTTTATTACAATTTGTATTCTTTTCCGCACCCCGCTCTGAAAATACTAAACGTGCGCTATCAAATAAACTCCTAACGCCTCCACCTTAGTAGTATTTTTGAATTTGAACTGGATACCGCCCTTCGAAACAGGCATCGGAAACAAGCTGTTCCAATCTATTTGCCTCTCGCTCTCTCTCACTGCTTTGGGACAGGTTTACTAAGCTGTCTTTCAGGAGGTAATATAATATAATATTACAATTTTATGCAAAATTAAGGAAAATATTTATACAATTTACATCTTTTTTTTGGAAAAACATCGATGATTCCCCGCCAAACACCGATGTTAGCGATGTTTCGAAAACATCGATGATATCGATGTTGGCATCGATGTTTCTCCACCTCTACTCGTTACCAGCATTCGCTACTTCGGCCACACGCGTTTTTCCCAAATCGTGCTTTTTTTTTAAATTAATTAATTAATTTCGTTTGTACAATTTCGACCAGCGTTATGTTTGCAAAACGAGCGCCCAACTAAACTGATAGCCGGGCCACGCGTCCGGATGTGAAAACCGCTGAAGTACAGTGGATTTTTTAAGAAAATTTTTACGAATGCCAGAGTTCGGTTCGTGTCGCTTCACGCGTGTGTGTGTGTAGAGCGAAGAGGAGAAGCGAAGAATTGCGAAAGCAGAAAGAAGAGTGCAAAAGAGGAAGCACAAAGACAGAAGGAAGGCGATAAAAAGCGGACAGCGGCAGTCCGGCGATCTAACGAACGGCGGGACGGACGGTATTCAGCAATCGGGAGGAGTACGGTAAGGCGGCGGCGGAACCCCGTGGAACAGCGGCGTCGCTGAAGCAACAGCGGCCGCAGTGGCGGCGGGGGTCTCAAAATAAAACCCGATCGCATTGCCCGTATTTGGTGGCATTAAAACCGGATTTCGTTCTCAAATCCTTTTCCCGCGTTTCCATTACAGTGTCACCTACAAATATATTCTCTCTGTTAGTTGTGGCGGCAAACAGTTTAGTTCAGTTTTTATAAATTCGTCGCGTGTGAGAAATCTCAGCAGCTTGAAATAAAAACTATTGTGAAAAAAAACCAAAAGTGAAAAAAATCAAAAATAAAAAACCACGACGGCGTGCGTAAGCGCACTCATACATACACTCGCTCATATAGCACAGACAGAGCGAGCACACACACGCACACACATTTACTCGCAGGCGCGCGCTCGCGCTTGTTGGCAGGAATTGCAACAGTGTGTGCTCCCGTTATTTCTTCAATTTTTTTAGTTGAGCATTTTTGTTGTGTTCTGTGCCCCTTTTCGCTCGGTGTCTCTCTTTTGTGCCGTTGCTTCGCCGGCAAGAGAGCGAGAGAGAGAGAGTGGAAGATTGGAAGAGTCCAGAACCCGAAAACCAAATTAAAATCACACAATGTCAGAGTCTGAGGATGGTCCAAAACAGCAGCGTGGTCCCGGGAACAAAGCTAGACCGGCATCCTCGCATGCGACGGCGCCAAACCAGTTGCATCCCTTGACGCCGCTGACGGAGGCACCCGAACCGGAGGATGAGGCGGAGGAGACCGCGGGAGCCAGCAACAACAACAACGTAAGTACAGTCGCTCACCGCTCACTCCAGAGATTCTCCTTCATCCAATCGCCCCCCGGCTTGTCTCCGCCTTTGCAGACCATCATGGGCAAGGTGAAGCAGCGGTTGAGCATTCTGCCCGCCGCACTCAGCGGTTGGTTCTCGCCCTCGGCGAAATCGGATAATGCAGCCTCCCCGCAAGAGGAGCTGCACCGCCAACCCAACGGATGTACCAAACGAAAGCGCGGTCGCCGTCGCATCGTCCTGGCCGCCGGGGCAGATGCTGAGGCCGACGACGTGGACGATGGCAGCGATGCCAGGGGCCTCAACTACGAAGAGGTGGCCCTTGCCGATAATATAACCGAGCATGACCTGGCCGCCGAGGATGAGCAGACGCGGCGAAGCGAGTACAATGCGTTTATGCTACGCAGACAGCGGACGGCACTCGCTGCGACTGGCGGCGGCGACGAGGATGATGTGGAGGAGGACGAGGTCGAGGATGGTGAGGAGGAAGATGAATGCGACGAGGATGATGAGGATGTGCACGCACAGACCGCAAAGCGTCAACGTCTGAAGGTAAGAGACGCCCACATTCTGTCCAAACGTTTGCTCATCCTTTTTGTTTTCGCCAGCTGGAGACCACCGTCAGCTTACCTCACATGCGTCGCATGCCCCTGAGTTCCTCGACGCCCGCTGCTTCGCTGGTGCCCGCCTCCTCCGTGGGTGTGGGTGGCGCTCGGAGCAATAGCAACCAGCTGGCTCCGCACCGTCGCATCCACCTGAATTTATATCAAAATCAGCGAAACCGGGAGCCCGCATTTAACTTCTTCACCGGCAACGAAGCCGCCGCCGAAGGCACCACCGGCGATTTTCCGCACAGGTGGGTAACACAACACTAGCGTCTCGTCTCTCTTCCTTGCTTGCTTCCTCTGAAGATTTAACTACCATTAAGAGTAAATCCCCTTTATCCTTGCAGTATGCGGCGTTGCCTGAACATACCTTTCACCAGCGGCGGCAGCAGCATCAGCAGCGGTGCCACTAGCCGCAACAACAGCACTCTCTCCCTCTCCAGCCTGCCCAGCCACAAGCGGCCCTCGCTGCTGCTGGGCAACCGAACTGAGCGTCGTGACCGTCAGCGCGAACTCATTATAAACAACAACAACAATGTGGAGAAGCCAATAAGGCAAACTGATTCTGTATTTGCTGGCACGACCGGCTCTGCCGGAGGCGGAGACTCGAACTCCGAGAGGGACCCCTTTGAACTTAACTTCCACGACAACGGCGAGGCGCACCACAACCACAACAACAGCCATTTGGAGTTTTACGGCAACCTGCAGAGCAACAAGTCGCTGTTCAACAGAACCAGCGCCCAGCCCACTCTGCACAATTCCACGTGGTCCCTGAACTCGCTGAGCAATCGGCGCACATTTAACGCCACAATATACGGCAGCACCTCGGCCCTGAGCGACAGTCGTCTGCTGAGCCACCGGGGCTCCGCAGCCTCCTCCGCCAGTTCATCGAGCTCGCCCTTCTACCAGGGACCCACTGCCTTCGGCGGCAACTCGGCGAACAATCGTTTCTTTAGTCGCAGCGCATCGGGCGCCGCGTCCCGTGCCGGTATGCCGGTGCAACTGACGGGCCTGAAACCAACGGAAATGCGCTCCAATAAGCCTGCAGAGACAAGTGGTGGTGGTGGGGCGCTCGGCTCTAGCTCCGGCTCAGGCGATACACGAAACGCGGTCATGTCGACGGCCACGAATCGCATCCTCCACCTGCTGGACAAGTACTCCACGCCTCTGATCGATGTCAAGCGCATGGGCAGCACTCTCATGGAGCACCAAAGCACCCGAAGGCTGCGCGACAATGCGCCAGCAGGCAGTCCCTATTCGGTGCCTCGCCAATCTGCCAACACCACTGGATCATCCTTGCAGAGTCCTTCGGGAGGTCTGGCGGAGCTGCGCTCGAACAAATTACTGCTGCCGACGATGCAGCAGCTGCTGGAGCGCCGGTGCCTGAACCGTGTGACCACCAACACGCGCAATCTGATGCACATGCCCAGACAGAGCGTCCGTCCGGCAAAGGACAGCGAAGTGGCGACGGCTGCCACAAAAGCGGTGCCATCATCGGTAGCTGTGACGGCGGGTGGTGTGGATCAGCCGCCCAGCCATAGTCATCGTACAAAGATGCGCTCGAAGCTCTCGCACCAGACGGGGCGCAACAAGGAGGCGCCCGAGGAGGAGGCAGCACCGCCGCCGTTGGATCTGCCCAAGATCAGCTTCCCGGCTATGGCCAGCACGCCCAAGTTTGATCTGGTCATCGATAAGACGCCGCTGCACAAGGCTGTCGTCCCAGCCCAGCAGACGGCGGGCAAGAGCGAGAACAACAAGAGCACCTCAACAAAGCCCAACTTTCTGGTCAATCCTCAGCCCGTGAACACGGTTAGCTTTGCGGCCAATGGAAGTGACGCGGCCGCGAAACGTGTATTCACCTTTTCGACACCCACGCCACTGCAGTTCAACTCGCAGGATAACTCTGGGGCCGAGCTTAGTGTCATCAAACACAGCTTCTCCTTCTCAGAGCCAATTTACATCGGTGCAGAGGAGAAGCAAGGAAAGGAGGGAGTACAGCCTGCGGCAATAAATGGCCTGCCGTCGCAGAGCTTCGGTGAACAGTTCAAGAAGTCCGGCAAGGAATGGGACTGCGATGTGTGCATGGTGCGCAACAAGACGGAAGCCAGCAAGTGTGTGGCCTGCGAGACGCCCAAACCGGGAGCGGCCAAGGCTGCCCCAGCAGCCTCTCTGTTTGAACAGTTCAAGAAGTCCGGCAAGGAGTGGGACTGCGATGTATGCATGGTGCGCAACACGAACGAGGCTGGCAAGTGTGTGGCCTGCGAGACACCCAAACCGGGAGCGGCCAAGGCTCTGGCAGCTCCAGCTCCCTTGCCTCCTCCCATTGTACCGATCGGTGCTGGCTTTGGAGATCGCTTTAAGAAGTCGTCGACTGCCTGGGATTGCGAGGCCTGCATGGTCAATAACAAAGAAGAGCACACCTCGTGTGTGGCATGCGTCACACCCCGCATGGCAGCCACGGCGCCGAAGATGAACAATGTTCCACTGAAATCAATGTCCGGCTTTGGGGATGCCTTCAAGCTCAAGTCCGGTCATTGGGAGTGCCAGACATGCATGCTGATGAACGAGTCAAGCGCCGCGGAGTGCGTGGCCTGCCAGTCGGCAAATCCAAAACGCGGCGGCTCCGGCTCCAGCTCTGAGCCATCCTCGAGCTCATCATCGTCTTCCGCGGCGTCTGCACCAGCCTCCCCGCACGTCGCCAACAGTGTATCCTCCAGCACCAGCTTCAAGTTCGGCTTCACCCCCGCAACTGCGGCTGCGACCAAGCCAGACGCGGGCTTCCAGCAGCTGGTGGCAGCCCAAAAGGCCGCCAGTTGGAATTGCGACGCGTGCCTGGCCCAGAACGACATGTCCCGCAACAAGTGCCTCTGTTGTGAGCAGCTCAAGCCCGGCAGCAGTCCCACCAGTTCCACTGCCGCCATCTCCATGTCCGCCGTCAATAGTAGCGGCAACGCTGTGCCAAAGTTTACCTTTGGATTTGCGCCTGTGCAGCCAGCGAAGTCTGCTGGCTTCGCCAAGGAGGAGACCAAGACAACGACAGCTACTTCAAGCACAGAAGAAACGGATGCAGCAGCTCCAGTTCCGGCTCCGGCTCCGGCTCCAGCTCCAGCTCCAGCTCCAGCTTTAACCCAGCAGTTTGTATTTAGAGCGCCAACTACTTCAAGCTCCGCCAGCTCAAGCACAGCCACAACCGCCACAACCACAACCACCAGCAGCAGCAGCACTCCGGCTCTAGCTGGCTTTAGCTTCGGTGCTCCATCTTCCTCCTCTACGGTGTCCAGTTCCAGCGCCAACTCCATGCCGGCTCCCAAGCCCATGTTCAGCTTTTCGGGAACGGGAACCGCTGGCGCCGTGAGCAGCACCAGCAGCCAACAGCCAGCGCCCAAGACAGAAGCTTTGGGCTTTGGTGGCACCAATACCATAACGACGACCTCAACGACAGGCTTCTCCCTGAAGCCAGCAGCAGCAACTGCAGCGCCTTCGCCAGCCCTACCTTTTGCTGCAATTCCAGTATCTGCCTCGTCCACATCTTCAGCTCCAGCTCCAGCTGCAGCAGCAGCACCAGCAACTAGCTTCATCTTTGGCACTCAACCGGAGACCGTGTTAACTCCTTCCGCCGCCTGTGCCCTCTTCTTTGGCCAGCCAGCAGCTGGCACTCCAGCGGCACCCGCAGCCAATGCTGGTGCGAGCTCCATTTTCGGATCACCAGCAGCGGCCACCACCAACACAGCTGCCAGCTCAGTCAGCGCCGTCGTCAGCAGTGCTGATGCCGTGGCGCCATCGAATCCGACGCTGTTTAGCTTCGGAGGAGCTAATAAGAAACCGGAGGAGACTGCAGCGGCGAAGCCCTTTGTCTTTGGCTCCGGCGGATTAGGGGGGACAGCGACGACGACAATGCCTAGCTTTGGATGGCCCAGCAATGGAGCCACGGGAATGACCGGCAGCAGCAGCAGCAGTGCAGTCACCAGCACAGCGGCGGTGTCATCGTCTCAGGTTATTATGATGACCCAACCGACATTTGCCAGCAGCAGTGGTATGTTTGGAGCTCCCAGCAGCATAACGAGCAGCAACTCCCTATTTGGGTCGACGGCCACAACGGCGGCAGCCACTCCAGCGGCTGTTAACCTGGGCGGCAACGGAGGCCTGGCCACCGTCTTTGGCAATGTGGGCAATTCCCTGATGGCGCCCGTGGCCACAGCAGCTGCGACGCCTGCGGCTTCGGCCTCGGGGCCGCTGGGCAACTTCTTTGGCAATCCCACGCCCATTGCTGCACCGGCTTCATCGTCGTCGGTGTTTGGAAGCGGCACTGGAGGATTCGGACAAGGGGCTGCCGCAGTCACGACCCCGGCAGTGATGCAGGGAGGAACGACGAAGCCAGCATTTAACTTTGGCGGAGCAGTAGCAGCCACGGCAACTGTGAGTATTGAGTTTAGCTTCTAATTGCGCCAAGACTAAGCTGTTACCCTGTGCCAGCAGTCCTCCGGTGCGCCATTCAACTTCGGGGCCAGCAGTGCGGGAGCACCCAAGCCCACGTTCAACTTTACGGGATCGGTGACGGCCTCCACACCGCAGGCGGGCGCGTTTACCTTCTCGGCCAATCCGACGGCAACTCCCCTAACAGCCGGCGATGTAAGTACCAATACACATAGGTTTTTTCCACGAACCTGTACCAGTACCTCCGGACCCCGACCCTGAAATCCCACCTAATCACACGAGGTGATCGATAGGAGCAGAGCACGACGTGATGCAACCAACAACACCTTCACACTTCCATCCATGCAAATTTGTTAACGGTTGTTGTGTAGTGTCTCCTAGCTTTCCGTCATATATTTCCCCTTGATTTTCCGTCTTGCATGCCACAATCCGTTCTAGAGTTATAGCGATAGCGATAACGATACGCTTAACAGCCCTCCATTAGCCCTCCTAACACCCCCCGACTGTACTTACTTATAACTTGATATTTACCTGATTTGAATTTGCCTTTATTTATTATTTACGTACGTATTATTATTATATTTATTTATTTGTATTTTTCTTCTTTCCTTTCTTTTTTTTTTTATCTTTTCCCCAACAACTCCCGAAACTCCCCACGACCAATCAAAAATATGAATCGTGCGTGTTGTAAAATGTAATCGATGTATACTCCATATTGCGCAACTCCATAAATCTGTACCTGTACCTGTACCTGTACCTGTACCCTCCCTGTACTGAAAAACCCCTGTGGGCACGGGCACGACCAACTTTACTACCATCCATCCTTCTACCACTATATTATGATTACCACCACGATTTCGATATGTTTATTACGATTACGATACCGATACCGAATCGTAAGGCGGCTATGTCAACCCCCCAGGGTGTCTTTCGGTTTGGTGCTTCATCAGCGGCGGCGGGAATGGGAGAAGGAGCCGCCTCCTCCGCATTGGGCGGCATGCCGCCGATGTTCAATTTTAACGCCGCAACGCCGCAAACACAGATGCAGGTAATGCGAATTCATGGCCCCAAACTATATCCAGAGAGTTGGTCGTCGACTCGAAATACACGATATACCCGATTGCTAAGCTCTCTCGTACCATTAAATGCCACGTTTAGTGTTCAATACACCCCATCTACATTCTCATGCAGAGAGTGTCACAGAAATTTCTGCAGTCTAAGCCAAATTTCGAACAAAAATAGATGTCCAATCTATCGTATCGTATGTCAACAGTCATTGTATATTTATATTTTTTGTAAGAGTCTTACTCTTCAAGTGATTTTTGTGGTATTTCCTTGTACATATATTTGAAACTCCATTATTTGAGTCTTTCTAAAGATATATTTTTGTAGGTTAGGTTTTTAAAATATATTCGATTCAATATATTCGATTTATTGTGCGATCTGGTATAGAAATTTCTGTGGCACCCTTTCCCAGAACTAAGAATGACATGGTATTATTTATATTTAAATCGTGCTTTAATCGTCATGCTCCATTTAACCCAAATCATTATCTGTAATTCTTTCTTGGGGAGGTTGACCCATGTGACGGTTTTAAAAACCGAAACATTTTATTTTTTTTCATTAACTTGACAGTATTATTATGATAATATTTCAACTTAAACAAAATATAGAAAAATACTTCATACTTTACACAATAACTGGTAACAAATATGAAAAAACCAAGTCTTAAGAGCTCTTCAGGAAAATTAAAAGAAAAGGGGCCGTCACATGGGTCACGCCTTTTGAATCGTAACCGTTGATCGTACGATATTCGATAGCATGCTTGTAGCTGTAGATCGTACGGTATTCTTCGTATGCTTTTAGCTGTAGATCGTAGATCTTCCTTCTGCGTGTGTGTATGTTTTGTAGGTACAGTGCTTGTCAAACCTATACTCTGGTTTCCAATATTTTGCACACTTCCAATACAGTTTTGCATGCACTTTGCCAAAATATATATATGTATTTTGACGAGCACTCACGCACACCAGCGCGGCACCCGCCCCAACAACAACAACAAAAACAACAACACAACACAGACACACACCACTCCCCCACCTTAATTAATACCAATTTTAGCGCAACTCTATGTCCTAGCATCTTTGTAATTAACCTAACACTATGCCCTATATCACGCACAAACCACCAGCTACAACCACTATCACTACCACTATCATCATCGTGAACCAAGAAACCTAAATATATTTAAAAAAGAGCTTACATTTGAAATTACAATGGCAAAGATAAATCAAATTTACCAAAGGCAAACAAACCAAAAATATTCTTTTTGCAGTCCACATCGAATACCAACGCACCGTTCCAATTTGGCGGTGCCCCAGCGCCGGCCAATATATTTGCGTAAGTAAGACAGGGATGGCGAGAGAGACACAGGAGCGGGCGCCTACGAGATACAAGCTGCCAG
>JAEIHY010003833.1:0-51313 GCA_018904565.1 Drosophila tsacasi
AAATGTCCTGGACGACCCTGGCCGGCCCTGACTACCCGAGGCTCGACTGAACGTCACAAAGTTAGGAATTGGTTTTAAACTAAAAGCTAACTTATTAATTAAGAGCATTGACTGGGTGGTTACACATTTTTTTAATTTACTTATTGAAGGCATTTTGCCATGCTTATTTTTAGTTTGCATTTTTAGGCCCATGTCTCTTAATGCAAATTAATCTAATTGTACAATTTCGAAAATATTGAATTAATTAGGAGAACTGTATTTTCTCTTCTACTTCCTGGATTCGTTTTTTCCGCACTTTCTTGTTCTTGGGCGGATCCATAGTTTGAAATATCTGCAGGGCAGAGCGAGAGTCAGGGACAATCTGTTTTATTAAAATTATTAGTCTTTTGGAAATACTAAACGTCAGCCTAAAAGCATGCTACAACAAAACACCGTTCGAATATTAGGTACAGTGCCGGAAAAAATAAAGTGGCAGCTCAGGGCCACGAATGCCATTGCCAACGCCCTCTAGCTGCCGGGGTCAGTTTGCTTAACTGACGCATAGATGGCGCCCTGAGCCTCGTTTCCAGCCACTTTGAAACTCGAAATTTAGACCACTTCAAGCTTCACTCCATTTTTCGATGTTGCTTGACAGCCAGTCAGAGCTTTCACTCGAAAAAAGACTCCACTCCACACTCGTGGCCGAATAAGAGGGTAGAGTACTTTGTATTTTTGTTTCTTGGTGCGTTTAAATAGTCTTATTATGGAAATGCTAACTAACAGGGAAGTGGTGTTTGTGTGGTGCTGCGTTTAGAATAGAGTCTCGCGCATGGGCCTGTGCACCCGGACGGCGTGATGCTCCGAGTCACTGGAGGAGGAGCCGTCGCCAGCGTTGGCCGCCGTGAAGCTGCCGCTCACTCGGCGGCTGGCGGAGTTCTTCCGCTTCCGGCGCTTGGCCCGCTCCAAGTCGTGCTCCGATTCCGAGGCGGAGCGGGACACACTGGAGCGGTTGTCGTCGGGCAGGGATCTCAGCTCGGGGGCGTGCAGCTCCTGGAAGTCACTGGCGATGGTGGAGGAGGAGGCCTGCTTCTTGGCGGCACTGAAGTAGTCCTCCACGGCGGGATCCAGCTCAAGGACCGGACTCGGCTGCATTGTGTAGACTTGGGCGCTGACCTGCATGGAGGGCGGTGGTGGCAGGGACTGCGGCTTCTTCGGCTTCCTCTTGGCGAACGGGCTGCCCGGCTCGTACTCCGGATCCGTGAGGAACTCCACGCTCTCGGCCGCCATGTTGACCCGCTTGAAGGGCGGAATCTCGGCGATCTTTGGCTTGCGCTTCGTGTAGGGACTGTTCTCGTAGCTCTGGAAGTTTCCTATCTGCTCGGCGCTCTGCAGGTTCTGGGTCTTGAGGTGGGCGGCCGGGAAGCGCGAATCCTCGATGCTGAAGAGCCGGGTGCCCGACTGGCTGTACTCCATGTGGCCGGTGCGGCGGTAGGGTCCGTACTGGGCGGTGCGCTCCTTGTCCCGGTTGGAGAGCATCTCCACGCTGCGGAACCGCTGGCGGCTGTCCAGCTGCAGGCTGGAGTCCTCCGCCTCCGACTGGGAGCCCTCGCCCTCGCCCTCGGCGTGGGTCTGGGAGCGGCGCAGCTTGCGGGAGTTGCGGGCACGCTCCGGTCCCGAGAGGTCCATCATCGACTTGACCGGCCTGACCAGCTTGGGCATGCGCAGGGCGTCCTCGTACGAGGGCAGCAGGCTGATCTCCTGCTGCTGCTGATGGATGCTGGGCGTGGCGTCTTCCAGGAGGATGCGGTCGTTGAGATCTCGTCTGGGGGAAAGGGAATAACATATATTTTAAAGAGATTATAATCTTTCAGAGGGAACTCACATGCGTCTTAGCTCGTCATCGTTCTCCGCATACTCCCGGTGACTCTCCCTGACCTTGCGCTTCTTCAGAAACTTCTGCAGGCAGGCATAGGCCAGGATGAGGCCGCCCAGCAGCAGCAGGGTGATCATGATGATGGACCAGGCCTTCTCGCCGCCATTGCTGCTCCTGGCATTCTGGATCCACACATCCGCGCAGGCAAACTCCCAGAGTTTGTTGTAGAAAATGGCAGGAGCGGCGCAGCGCAGGTGATTCTTGTCTTTGATCTGGGAGAAGAAGGGATTTTAAGTTAATAAAACCCATAGGAATTGGGAGGAATCTCACCTTGGCTGGCTTGGCTGTTAGAAAGTCGTAAAACTCCACAAAGAGTGGGCTGTGGCAGTCGCAGATCCAGGGATTGTCGCCCAGCCAGAGCTGATCTAGGAACTTGTTGCTGCCGAAGTAGTAGGGCGGAATGGGACTGGTCAGGCGGTTGCCATTCAGGTGGAGGTCGGCCAGCTCGGGGAACTCCCTGAAGGTGTTGTTCCGCACAGTGGTGAGTCTGAAAGGAAGACCCCATTATCCTTATTACCTCTCCAAATACGAAACCCACTTCCTCCAACCCACCTGCAGTTGGCCAGATTCAGCTGCTGCAGCGTCTCCGATCGCATGAAAGTGGGAAAGTCGCTGATCAGATTGTTGGACAAGTCCAGCTTCTGGATGACCGAGAGACTCGACAGGGCAGAGCTCTCGATGGAGGTGATTTCGCACCAGCTCATGTTTATGGTCCGCACAGAGTTGGACACGATTTTGGTTAGCTTCTGCAGCACGTTCCGGCTGAGGTTGAGCTCCTCCAGCACCTCGTTGTTGCGGATGAAGTTCCTGTCCAGCCGGGCTATTTCGTTGAAGGCCAGATTCAGCTGCTTCAACCTCTTCAGGCTGGCGAAGGCATCCTGGCCCAGCAGCCGGAGCACATTCTGGGACAGATCCAGCATCTCCAGCATGGTGTTATTCGCGAAGGTAGTGGCATCGACGGCCCGCAGAAGGTTGCCCCGCAGACGCAGCTCCGTGAGCTGCGGCAATCCGCTGAGCACGATGCTGTCCAGGTTGCAATACGAAACGTCCAGCTTGCGCAGCTCGTAGGTCAGCACGGGATCCTCTGCGAGGCCGCCGAACTCGAGTTGCGTGTTCCGGGACAGGTTGAGGGCCTCCAGGTGCTGCAGGGAGTCGAGGAAGAAGCCCGACAGGTGCTGGATGCTGCAGTTGCTCAGGTCGAGGCTGCGCAGGCTCCTCGAGGGCAGGGGCGCCATCTGGGCCAGCTGGTTGTTGCCCAGGTTCAGGCGCTCCAGGTTCGGCAGCTGGTTCATCAGCTGGTCGCCGCCCAGAACAGAGATGCCGCAGGAGGAGAGCTCCAGGTCGGTCAGGGACTGGCTGGTCAGCAGCTCGAAGCTCTCGCCGCTGCCGAAGCTGCCCAAGTGGTTGCCATCGAGCCCCAAGCGCTTCAGGCTTGGGGCGTACTTAAAGGCCTCGTTGGGGCTGAGGGCCTCCCAGGACCCTATCGAGTTGTTGGCCAGCAGCAGGGTTCTCAGCGAGGTGAAGCCAATCAGGGACTTAGGGTCCAGGGCCGAGATCTGATTGTTGGAGAGATCGAGGTAGATCAGAGAGTCGATGTCCGCATACTGCGTGGGAAACTGGTTGAACTGGTTGCCGGACAGGTCCAGGTGCTCCACGGGAATGCCGTCGAAGTTGGGGAAGGTGTGGAGGCTGCGCCGCGAGCAGTCTGCGTACAGGCTGTCCACCACCCAGGCGCAGCGGCAGGGCCAGGGACAAGTGACAGCCCAGCCGGTAGAGGCCGTCGCCAGGAGCAGCAGGCAGACCAGCAGGTCCTGACCCGTCCGCATGGCTGTAAGACAGATGGAGGAAGGTGAGTTTGAGTTTGGGCCTATTGCGCAGGCAATTCCATTGGCTTTTTCTCTCTTGAATGCTTAAATGCTGTTCAGAAACTGCGACGCTTCCAGGGCACCACCCGTGACGTCACTCCCAGCCTGGGCTTTCACAATGTATGACTGAGTATTCACCTGCTGGATTTAATCTCTCGTATTTCCCCTTTCGAACTGCACTGCACTTATCTTATCTGTTTTCAGAGGCGAAAAACTGGAGCAGCGCAACGGAAACCGAAAACAAACGCGAGGCTCGGCGTAAATAGAGCGTTTTCGAGCCAAGGACTCTTATTCTAGAACTGGACTGCCTCTCCGCCGCAGCCACGCCCTCAGCATTGTACGCTCTAAAGGTCAGATTTCCGGAATTTTTAGTTGGAATTTTCTAAACTGAAACTTTCAAGTTTTGTGGGCTTTTATTGGTAGGCTCTCCGCGCAACTGCTTGTCTAATACTGGGCACCGAGGAAAATTACTCACCTGCTGGCTGGCCGCGGGCAGCGGCTTCCACGGCGACTGATAAGATAAGCCGCTGATAAGCCCGCCGCCTGCATGGGGTAAGTGCGAGTGTGGCAAGGTGAGCGAAAAGTATTTTTCCGGGTTAAGTTAGATGGTTTAAAGTAGAGGAAAATACTAGAAAATAAGCAAGTCAAAAGCTTATTAGTTAGCAATTAGAAATGAAAGATATTTAAAAGAATTACTCAACTCACTTGCTTTTAATGTGTACCTTAACTTGGTTCACTTCTCTTAAATTCACCAAGTTCTCCCCCTCAGCATATGTCAACAAATCAACCGTAAATACAAGGATATAACCACAAATGGAGTCGTTTAAGGCTGAATAAACTTGTCACCCGATGAAGTCCAACTGCAGCAAGTGTTGCCAGCTGGAAATCCGGGACACGGGCCAGACACGGCTCCCTCGTCTCCGACTGGCGCTGATAGGGCATTAAAATTACCCGTTCCGCCGCAGGATTCGGCCGGAGTTCGGCTCTGAGTGCAGCTGGGACCTGCACAGACACCCGTAACCGGATTTATTGTAATGAAGCGTGAGCAAAACAGAAACGACGCCTCAGACGACAGCGCGATCAAGATGCAGTACAAAGTGAAAAATAAGGACGAACCCCACTGCCATTCCCCCCAATCCTGGGAAGGAAGCAGAAGCAAATAAAAACCAGGAGTCCCCGCCACCGACGTGTTGACAGCAACATGTTTGCGGCTTGATTACCACGAAAGACGGTAAGGCAGCAGGAAACAGCAGAATCTTAAAAAATTGAGAGGAAAATGAAAGGCTGGAAAGGATGAATGGAAATAGAAGAATTCTGAGCACTCTTGGAAGTGAAAGAATTAATAACAGTATTGTTCATTTAACCTAAGACAAACTACTAAATATAATTAAAATAAAAATACTTTAATTGCAGTCAGTAAAATCATCTCTGGCCCTTTGAACTATATTAAACTGCTTACTGAAGTTAGCTTCATGTTAGCTTCATTTTGCAAAATATTAAATTAAACATGAGCTTAATGAAGTACAATTTTAACTTAAAATAAAGATATGACTTCAACTTTAGCACATGTACTCCTCCTGCCCGCCAGAGTAACGAAAGGAAAACGATTTTAAATGGTTAGCGACGATACAAAATGAGAAGTAAGTTGCTCAGCTCGGCTCAGGGGGCAGGGGTGCCCAGACAAAGACTGGCGGGCGGAATGCAGAGGTCGGCGTAATGCCGCCACTGATAAGCTCGCCAGGATACGCGACCTCCCCCCCGGCCGCGATTTTTCCGAACTTTTCACTATTCAGAAAAGCGATTGTGGGGCACGAGAATTTGAATTCGGTTGCCACGGATAAGTGCACGGGATAATGAGCAGGGATGCGCAGCTCTCTGCTCTCTCGCCCACTCCATTGATTTCCACGCCGCGTCCTTGCCGTTTTAATGAAGCGCAACGGCTTTGTTGCCGAGTCCTGGCTTTTGTCCTGCCCCTGTCCCGCCCCCGTCCCCCTTTCGGCCACTTGCCGTGGGATAATTAGCGGCCGCTGCGATGCAAAGTCATCGCTGGCGTTGGGAACTCGCGCAGTTGAAATCACAAGTTAATGCCGCACGGTCCAAGGACTGGGTCCTCTGTGTGCTTTTGTTAATGGATTGATTTTGATTTTGAATTTCTCCCGTCTAATCTGGGCTGACTTAGAGCTCTCGCCTGGCCTCCGCCTTGGCCTTCGTCCGCTTTATTGGGGCAATTTCCAGCGATTTTTTAATAAGGAATGAAGTGCTTTTTATTTATTTTCGGAGCGCTAAGTCGACCGCCACCCGGAGTGCAGCCAAAGTTAAAGTCAAGTTGAATGACAGCTGCGGTGTCGAGAGATAAGCACGGCGGCACCCGGGCACCCGGGCTGCCGGAAAACCACCCAACTGTCCATCCATCTGCCAGAGGCGGCCAAAGTGGGAACTGATAGCAAGCGGCAGGCGATTTCAGGTGAGGCCAGGAAGTCCTGGCAGCAGGGAAATGGACATGGACATGGACACGGAATGAGACTGTAACTGTAACTGTAACTGTAACTGGAGGAGGCTTCGGAATGGACATCCTGCTAGCTTGCTAGCTTAGCAATTCCTCAGATGTCATAAAGATATCCCGCCATTATGACGCCTCCTAATCGGCCTCATCAGAGCCCACACACACACGCCCGCCCACGCAAACGACCTCGCATTCCGGGCTTTGATTATATTTTATGCCTTGAGATTCTTTTTTTTATTGTCCTGGGGATGGGGACAAACAATTTGCTTCTATCTGCAGGACGATACGTCACAAGGAGCAGCGTTTTTGATACGCAAACATAAAGGAGAGGGGCTGGGAATGGGAATGGTGGCGATAAAGCAGTACCATTTGCATACTCTTCCAGTTGAGAATGCCTTATAGACAATTATATTTATTATTCAGTTATGCGGGAAGGGGAGGGGGGTGGTTGCTCTCCAAAGACATTCCCACTTAATGCTTGCCATTCTGGATCTCAGAGATCTCAAAGAGGAACGTTCCCCGGGAAATATCTTGAATAGCAATAAATTTCGATTCTCGTCCACTTAAATGCTTTATGAATTATAAGCTTAAGACGCGCCAGGCGAAACCCTTCCCCCCACCACTTACCCCTTCTCTCGGGAGGCAAGGTACACCTTGCCCGGAAAAACTTTGCTCGTCCTGTGACAGCAGGCAAAGATTTAGACAAAGACCAACTCCGAGGCAAATGCCAGCTACTGATAGCAGTGCCAGCCTCCTCGGGGGTTGGGCGAGATTTAAGAAGAAGCCTTCGCCGTCGCCTGGAATGCCATCTGCAAGCGGAACGCCGCTCCAAGGACATGGCTCAGGAGGGGGGAGGGGGCATAAAAAACCAGGACCAAGGCAAGCCTTTCGCCAGGCCAGCAAAGAACGCCATAAATCAATTCGTATTAGTTTTATGAAATTTATACCTGCGGCGCACCACCAGCCAGCAGACAGCACGCGGGGATGGGGGTGTGATTCGGGGGAGAGTCCTTCGGCGGTTTAATGAGCAAATCTTTTTTGGCAACGCCACAAGAAAGGAGAAGAAAGTGCTTGCTTGGCGCCAAGCGTTTCCAATTAAAAGCATAATTCATTCACAGGGCTTAGTCTCAGCCAGAGCCAGCGACTACAGGATGCCATAAGGGACACATATAAACATATAAAAAATAACTTAAGACTTAAGGAAAATATAACGATTAGGAATTAAATTAAATATAATTTCTATATATATTTAAGTTTTTAATATATTAAAGAAGGTAAACTTATTAGCTTTAAAATATTTATTATTATTATTCAGCCCCGTAAATAAGTGTCCTCTTGACTTAACCAGAAAGCTACTAGAAGAAGCATTAAAAAGTCACAAAAAACACTTCAAGGATCGAAGAAAATCTCCAGAAAAACTCAGAAAAACCCCTGAAAACTCCGTGGAATATTTATTGTAATTTTCCGCACCTTTAGTTGTTGATCCGTGGACGCTGCCCAGCAGCAGTGGGAGCCTGGGCCTTGGCCTGCTTCTGGAACTGTGAATTATCGCCTGACATTGGGATTATCATTTTTACATTTCTCCGCTTGCCCAGTGGGCGTGGGGCGTGGGACGTGGGCCGTGGACCGTGGGCCTTGGCTTAGCCTCCCTGGGGGGTAATTCACAGTTGCCATAATTATCATCGTAAATTATGGGCGAGCGAAAGTTTTGGATTTTATGAAAATGAATTGAGATTGAGCTCGGCGGGCTTGGCTCTGCGAAAGCTCAGCCTTAGAGCAATTGATTTAAATAGTCCTTAACAGCCGAGAGACGGTAAATCAAGGCGCCGACAATCTAACTTGTGCATCTTCCTAGAGCAACAATTTTTTGGGGCAATAATCTGGCCAGGCAGAGCCAGAGCCAGGGTGTCATAAATAATAATTAAACAACTCGCGTTGTTAAGTCTTTTTATTACGCGCCCAAGACAAACGACAGTTGACAGCGGGGCAAGGGCGGGGGAGGGCGATTCTCGAAGGATGCAGCCAGCCGCCAGCAGGATAAGGTGCCAAGAAGACAGGACAAGACAAGGGAAGGCTTAGAGTGGTAGCATGTGCGCCGGCACACACACACTCACTCACTCCCGCCCCCACCGAAAAAAGGGGAAGCACAATTTTCCGCGCAAATACATTTCCCTGCAGGTCCGGAAAGCACATGAGCCGGGACACAGGATTCCGCTGGCAACTGGCAGGGGGGGGCTTCGCCCAAGTCTGCCCTCGCATCCTGTTTCTCCTAGGCAGGTGCTTGTCCCGCCTCACAGAGGATTTTAAGACGTAATTAAGATAATAAATAATAATCGCCCGATGCAGGACGGGACAGAGTACGAGGGTGTTTTCGGCCCCATGTCCTGCTGCTGCCCACTCCTCGAAATTCCCCCTTCTTTGGGCCACGTTTTAAGCCCCCTTGTCATATTCTTACGCCAAATCCCCTGATATGGAAGTAGTTTCTTGGGGGTTTCCTGCGACCCAAAGCAAATCCGAGTGCTCCTTAGTCCAGGCAACACACTTCTGGCCAGGCTAAGGTTGTTATCATTTAATGATCATCACTCATTACATTAAACTAAAGGAAAAGGAATCTCTTTAGGGTTATTGTGTAAGACAGCAATTAAACCCTCAAAACTAATGCAAAATCCTTGAATTAATTATGAGTTATTTACAGAAACTAAAGCAATCTTTAAACACATTTTTATAAAGAGATTACAGTTTTTCCTTGATTGTTCTGAGAATGGTATTAAATTGAAAGTTCAGAGAATTCTTATTTCTGACTCGTATTTATCCCGCAAAATTGTAACTACTTTCTTGGGCTCTATATATTAACCTCTTACCTAATCCCCTATTAATCTATAGTCTCAAATAACCTATAAGCTATATAATCAGCTCGAACAATTTATTACCCATCGCCTTCGCGTACATTCCCCTGCTTTCTTTTCATTCCAGTTCCTCATTAACTAATTTGTCCAAGTGCAACCGGAAAAGGAAGCTGCCTCTCCTCTGGACCGGCTCTTCCTTACACTCCTTACAGTCCGGCTGGCTTCCCACCGCGGTCCGTGTAAACTGAATGTCACAAATCAAAGCGGAATTATTATTACTTATGACCATTTAATTGGACTTGCGTTATATTCATTTGACTTTCGTTACGGTTTGTTTGCGCACTCAATTTGGCAAATGAATCGCCACCACGAAGCCGAAACAGCCCGAGGGGGTGGGTTTCGGGGAGGGCCAAGGGAGCAACCACCAAGCCACCACTGTCAACTATTTTGGCTCGCACGCTCATTAGTTTTATTGCCCCGCATATCAGTCAAAGCCGCAGAACTATTTATGTCCCAGCAGCAGCAGAGCTTGTTTGTCCTTTTTGCCGCACCGCACCGCACCGCGTGTCCTTTTTGGCACAGCCAGTGTGTCCCTTTTGTCTTGGGCGCTCTAATTGCTAAGAAATTGGTCTTTGATGGTTCCGCCAGCGAATCTGCTAATGGAGCCAAGATCTTCAACTGAATTCGATGGATACTTCGATATCTCTTGTTGGGGGCTCGAGGTGAGCATCACTTAATTATGATTGCATTATTCAGATTTATTCCCCATTTGGCGTCATTAAGGCAATATGAAAAAGTTTCCGAAAGCAAGATTTATGCTGCCACTCGAGCGCGCAGGAGCCACCTTTGGGCCAGCAGCAGGAAAGTTGGCCAACAGCCGCAAGTGCGGCGTAGTTAACTATGTAAATGTTTTCTTTTCCTGTTTCTCCTGTTTATGTATATTTACACTTAATGCCCCTCGAAAATGGAGGAACTACAACAGACCGTTGGATGCTGGAAGCTGGGAGCTGTGGGGGCGTGGCTGTAATTTCGGTTGTGAGCCAACCACAGAGCGGTGCTAGAAAGTGCTAGAAATTTTAATTAATGGATAAAGTTATGCGAAATTCCAGTACATCCCTTTGCTCTCTCTCTCTCTCTCTTAAGAATTAAATATTTTGCGTAAATATTTATGTGGTAAAAGGGGAAATTCCGGGGTTGAGAATTCCCGCAAGTATTTACCTGGCTATTGAGTTTGTAATTTTCCTCAAGACAGCTCTCTTCAGCCCAGAAATATGCAACAGTCTCGCTCTTTATTAGGAAATCCATAAATAAGCAGCTAGTCCAATATGCTGCAGCCCAAAGATATGCCATAAATTTGTACCCGCTGCCAGCCAGCCACTCCTTCCCGGAGTTTTAATTTAAAAGTTTGCGATAACAAATGATGCACATCCCCTGGCGCACACACACACATGAATGGTGTGGCAAGGTACCTCTTCTCAAAATAAGAAATAATGTGGACCGCTGATTTACTAACCGCAGAGACCCACCAACCCCTGCGCTATCTGCCACTGACTGCGGGATGTAACAAAGGCGAGCGAAATAAAGAAATGAAAATGAAAATAAGTAAACTTTGGCGCTAATAAATTGTTTCATATCTGCTCGGCAGATGTGCGAGAGCGAGCGAGAGGCGCACACTGGGAGATAACTCATACGCCCCGTGTGCTCACACTGCCATTCGTTCTCGTATATGAGTACATATGCATATTTATTTCTTTATTTCCCCTCTGCTTATCAGTGTCTAACCAAAAAAAAAAGCTAAAAAATGAATGGGAACCGAAATAAAGCAAAGATCTGGCGGCACACATGAGAAATGGCGAAACCCATTACGACTGCATCAGCAGCACATTACCTCCGGGCGCCAGCGGAAATAGGGATGTCTTCAACTTTGGGAGAGTGCAAATGCCTTCTTGTATGGTAATTTATGAACTCCTTCTAATGATGTGCAGTGTAAAGAGAGAACTAATATTCCTTGTCCCTTAAATTGTGACACATTTTTATGAGCTTGCAACTTCAGTTAACAACCACAAAACGGCTCCCTTAAAACCTATTTTAAGAACTTATGAAATTGATCTTAGAAACAAAATAAATCACATAAAAGTCACACATCTTTCAGAAGACTAGAATCCCCTTGAATCCAATAAACACCAATTACTCCCTATCATTCCAAATTCAACCTCAATTTCTAGTCAAGTCAAACTCCAAATCAAGTATCCAACTCATGCCCCTCTTATATCTTCCCAAAGTCCTCAATAAATAGTCAGCATTTGAATTTGACATTTAAAATTGTATTTATTTAATCATTTCATAATTGCTGGGGAATATATTTCTATTTATATTATATATAAAGATGTGTGGATGTGTTTCGCTGTATGTCTGTTTGCGTGTTTTTTTGTAGTTTCTGGTGTGTGTTTTGATGCTTGCAATAAATTACAATATTATTTGAATTAATTGTATTCTCTATCTGAAGGCTTACGAAACTAATGGAACAATTTTTTAAAAAACATTTTCATTTCAATAGTAGAATCGAAGGGGGGTAAAAAGGGGATAGATACTAAAGCCGATTGGGTGTCTCAGCTTGTCGGGGGTTGCTGGTATTAGATACCACGGCTTGGGGAGCAACGAATCATATGTTATACATTTCTATGTGCGGCATTCATGTGCCAGGGATATGTGTGCTAGGCTGGGACTGGGGGCTGCTCGAAATAAGGCGGGACAACTAAACTAAACGTACTGGTACTCGTACTCAAACTCAAACTTAGGCGCTAACTTAATCCGCAGATACGAACGGGCAACTAAAACCGAAACAAATTCACAATGCTCAAAGAAGGCGTACCTAGGATAACATACTCTATATACACATCGCAGATCGCAGATCGACTCTCGAAAATTGGCTCTCTTTGGTTTGCTTATTCTTAAGGGGCCGCCGTCGCCGCCCTTCCTCCATATCGATGGCTAGAACTAGGTAGAAATAGAAGTATATGGGTATACTGGATAGGGCTAGGTGCCAGCTACAGGTTAGTCGTACTGCTGTTCATGCAAGATCGTATTACTCGTGGGGGGGGAGGCTTTATCTATTTGCTCTAATTTTCGCTAGACGCTCCTGGCTTCTGGCAACTGGTAACGCGTAACTGGGTTAGTTCTCGGTCTCATAATACTTAGAGTGGACTAAACTAGGGATTACATATTTATCAGCTATCGTATAGGGTATAGTATTTGTCATAGCTGCAGCCGTGGCTTAGGGCTGCTTCAATTGGGGTGTGTGTGTCTGTCTCCTCCTCTCGTCCGACTATTTACATGGAGAAATGCTGCTAATTTTGATTCCAAACTCCGGATGAGCCTAGTCCCGCTCCTCGTACTTGGGCACAAAGGAGCCAAGGCCGCCCAGCTGGGCGCACTGGTTGCTGTCGTAGAGCGACATCTTGAGGCGCTTGCACTTGGCCCTGCGGTTCTTGAACCAGAACTGTACGTTCTTGCTCTCCAGGCGGGGGAACTTTTGCCTGGAAATAGCAGAAAAAGAGATAGATAGGGATTAATAAGAGATATTTAGGAAGGTATTCTATAAAATGAAATCAAAACCGAATAGAATAACACATAACGACCCTATTTATTCCCTCCAACTCACCTATATGGCATCGTGTTCAGGTCCTCGGTGTACTTGAGGATCAGGTTGTGCGAGGGATGCGTGTTCATGGCGAACCACTGCTCCAGCTTGGGCACCTCGGTCACCGGGTCGATGAAGGTGCGGTTCCGCTTCCGCCGCTCCTCGTTCGAGATGCTGGACAGGTTCAGGCCGCCGGCGCCCATGAGGGCGTTGGGCTGGATGCCGGCTGCCGCCGCTGCAGCAGCGGCATGGTGGTGCGGATGTCCGGCGGCCGCCTGGCCAAAGGCCGGGATGTAGTGGCTCATGTACATGAAGGACTGCGAGAACATCGAGTTGGGCACCATGGGAAAGGGCAGCTGGTCCTTGTGCGGCACCACGCCGCCGGCCATGTCCGGTGACGGCGAGCGGAACTCATCCAAATGGCTGGCATCGTTCTCGTTGTCCTCCTCGTCCTCGTCCATGTCCAGGTCATCGTCCTCCTCCTTGGGCGTGGTGCGCTTGGGCGTGGAGCTCACCTCCGGATCGTTGTGCGAGCTGTTGTTGTGGTTGTTGTTGTTATTGAGGCTGGAACCGGTCTCTGTCTGGGGATCGCTGTCCTGGTTGCGCTCCTCCGCGCCAGAGTTCTCCTTCTCGTTGTCCTGCAGCTCGGCATCCCGCGCTGACTTCTCCTGGCGCTCCTCCTCATTGAGGCTCCCGTTCATGCCATCGCTGGCAGAGCTCTTGACCTCCTGCTGCTGCTGCGGCTGTGGATGCTGCTGCTCGGACGCCTCCTCGTCGTCCTCGTCCATCATCGGCGAGCTGCGATGACGCTCGTGCGTGGTCAGCGAGAGCGGCAGCTGCGGGGTGTTGGGCCTGCTGGGCTCGTCCTCCATATCGTCCGAGTGCTGGGACATGGTGTCAATGTCCTCCGACTTCAGGCTGAGCGGACTCTTCAGATAGTCGTGCGACATGGACAGGTTGCCCATGCTCATCGGCTGGCTCCCGGCACTGCTGCTAGAGTTCTGGCCCAGCGGCGCATGCTGGCTCAGATAGCCGTTCATGGCGGCATGTCCCAGGGCGCTCATGGCGCTGCCCAGACTCCCGCCCCGCATCTCGGCCCGCTTCTGTGCCGCCCGGGCATTCTTGAACCAGTAGACCACGTTGTTCACATCCAGCGGCTTGCGACCCCGCCGCGACTCCAGGGCATTCAGCTGGACCACATAGGTCTGGATCTGCTGGCGCGAGGGATGCGGATTCTCGGCGAACCACTTCTGCAGCTTGGGCAGCTCCATCTCCGGATCGAAGCTGGTGCGCATGCGAGTCTTCTGGTTGGGATACTGTGGCCCATGTCCACTGCCTCCGTGGTGGTGGTGGTGGTGCATGGACGCGTGCATCGGGTGCACTAGCATACTGCCGTGATGTCCTGCCCCCGGTGCAGGCCCGGCGCCAGCGTGGTGAGCCGCCTCATTGGCCAGCAGCAGGCTCTCCCGGCTGCCCATCGAGCCCAGGGGGTTCCCACCAACCGCTGCCCCGCCTGCAGCGGCTGCATGGGCAGCAGCAGCTGCCGCCGCCGCCATGGCTGTGCCCACCGGGAAGTCCATTTCGCCGGGAACGGCCACTGGGACCGGCACAGCCGAGGGACCCGTCATGAAGGGCAGCATCTTGGGCGCCATAGCCGCTGCCTGGGGAGAGAGCTGGTTGGACCACCACTGGTCGAACTTGCGGCGCAGATCGTCGGAGATCTCGCCGCCAGGCAGAGCGTATGTGTTCTGGTGCGAGCTCCGGCAGATCTGGGAGAGCGTGACCTGGAAGGAAGGGAATAAGCATAAGGTTTTTATTAGGTCTAAGTTGTAACTTTGATATTCATTCCTACATGCAATTCTATATAGTATTAGCTCGCTTGGTTACACAAACGCCCATCGATTCGATCATCGAAATTCTGTTCCGTGTGGAAATCAGAGCGAAATGCAAGGGATTAGTGGCCAACCTTGGGCCGGGGCTTGCTTTGCACTGAGCGACTGTCAACAGGGGCTGCTAAGACCCCGAGTCCGCCGCTCGCTAAGCGGCTGTCATAAAAATCACAGTCGGGGCAGCCTCGGTATCGGTATCGGTATCGAAGGGGGTGGTGGACACTGAGCTTCAAGTGGCGGGATTTACTTAGCCATAAATGTGCGAGTGCTACGGCGAGTCGGCGGAGTCCGAAATTGCCTATACGATATAGAAACCGACTGGGCGACTGGGGAGCACCGGGACTCGGGACTGATACCGCGGCGAGCTGATATTAACAGACAGTGCCTCGAATCGAAGGCGATAAATAGATAGTCGCTGATAGGCAGCGACACATCAGCTTATGGCGATTAAAATTGAATTTACCCAACAGAAATAGAATCGAAATGCGATGAGTTGGCCGGGTAGCCGCAGCTCCAAAGGGTGCCAGGTATGGCGTATTAAATGCTCATAGATACTGCTTTGTCTCCCAACGGGGGGAAGATAATGTCTGCTGTTGTTTTGGTGCTGCTTTTTCCACACACTATCAGTATCAGCTAAGGAGGCGCCCCAAATCACTTAAGCTGCTCAGAGGAGGGGCTGGGGTGGGTTAGGTGCTGGTACCTAATTGTAAATAAAATGGGTTGACGCTTCTTACGTGCTGGGGTATTATTAAATTGATTTTCCTATCGCCGCACCCCAAAGCTCCTCGGGGCGGCGGACGGACACGGACACGGACACCACCGGAGGTGTCAGACAACGCATGTGGAAATTATGGTAAATGCTTATCAGGTGATTAGGAGGGACGACAACTGCCGTGCTTCGCTTTGCTTTGCTTTACTTTGCTAATATTAATCGGTGGGGCTCGGCGGAGGCCAATAAAATAGCAGTCGCAATATCAATTGAAGGGTATTTCTGGCCGTGATTTCGTGTTGTTCATCGCTGGCGATGATAGCGAATGCCGCGGCGTATGATTTATGGCGCTAATGCACCGATATCGCCCTCCCCGCCCACGGAATTGGGTCATGTGAGCCATGCAGTGGGCTGGCTCCTCCTCCTCCTTCTCTTCTTGCTCCTCCCCCGAATTTAAACTAAGCCTTCTAAACCGATTGCAACAAGGAAAACAAAAGCCAGCACACACACAGATGAGTTCGCACACACATGTCCTGGAGGAGGCAGGACAAGGCAGCGCAAAGCTGATTAAAATGAAAACTATTGCAAAAAAGGATTAGTTAAGTGAACCAAATAAATGAACTCGGCTTAACAAAATTTCTTTGTAGTCGGTATCAAAACATTTTCAATGCGTTATGCGTTTAATATTCCACAAGCAGCAGCCAGGACATGCAAAAGCCGAGCTCCTTGTCTGCGTATCTGTGTGTATGCCTCACATCACGCAAATTAGCGTCGCCACTTCTCATCCGGAGACATTTTTCGGCAAGTTTTCGGCAACTCCAAGTCGGATAAGAGCTCGCAGGACGACGTGGGGGAAGTGAGGAAGCTGAGGCAGCTGAGGCAGCTCTGCTCTGGGTAAACCGCTTATGAATCATTATAGAATTTCGTCGTCTTAGTGCAGAATTTTAAGTGAAAGTTCAAAGTGAATCCCTAATTGGCAGAGCGACGGGTACGGGGAAAAGCAATGCCAGTTGGCAGTAGTGGAAACTCACCTCATCCAGCGGACAGCCGGTGGAGCGGAGCACGGCATGTGACTGCAGCACCAGCAGCTTGAGCAGCTTGTCCTTGATCTCGCCAAAGGGTGAGGTTTTTGGCCGCAGGATAACGATCCTCAGCGTGATCACCGAAGTCAGCTCACCCACAATATCGCTGACCGGCACTGCCGGGTTATCCGATATCTGTTCCAGGGGTATGGGTTTCCAGTGTTTGATTATTAGAGAGCCTGCAGAGGGGGGAGAGAATAATATCTGATTAGTATATAGTCTAAATATGTCCGAGAGAGAGAAGTCCTTTCAAGGAAAATATATACTTTAAGCAGGGCTGCTCACACGGAGCTCGTAGGGAGTCGTAAGCCGAATCTCCTCAGGCACTCGACATGGGCAGCTCTGCTTTATGGAAACCATGGCTTAAGGACACCCACCTCTGGCTGTGTTGGCCACCTCCTGGGAGTAGCCCAGTCGCTGGAGGGCCGTCTGGACGATCTCGCTCCAGGGCGTGGCCGCGGCGATGATCACGTAGCTGTCCGTCTCGATGTTGGGCCGCCGCTTCCAGGGCTGGCGCGTGTCGATGGTGAGGGAGGCGTGCAGGGAGTGCACCGACTCCACCACACAGTGGAGTGGAAGTGATTTGGCTGCAGGCGAGAGAGGAGGGGGCGGGAAAACATAATGGTTAGAAATAATGCCGACTAATTCAAGCCCGGGCCACAGCACTCGAGTGCTGTTTAATAATCGGTTTAGTGCCGTCTAGTTCCAAGTGCAAATCATCGACAAATTAAAATAAGCAATTAAAACATATTCGAAATGGGGCTTTATATGCAGATTGGCTCTCGCACGCAGCAAAGTATTAAAATAAATTATTGCATGTTGCGGCTAACCGCAAATGGTTTTAGCCGCTTAAATAGTCACCCGCCCAGCCCCGCCGTCCACCCTCTGGAAAAACTCCACCAAAGAACTTGAAATTGTACAAAAAAAATTATGAATAATGCCCTCTTCTAAACTTACTACAACTTACTATAGTACACTCTTCTCCTGCCGACCAATTATCAAAGGCTTAAAATTAAATTGCCAAAATTGGGAAAATAGAAGTTATAGGCGATTTACCATTACAGCGCCGACAGGGGACGGGGACTGAGGCCTCCGTGTGGGCGGGGCCAGGCACCAAATAGGCTTAACGCCCCAGGTCCGACCAACATAATGGTATTATTAATTATTCCAATTATAAAAATTGTAAGCAGCCAGAGATTGGCGAACGATTGGCATTTGCCGTGGCCAGAGCCGGGACGCAGGGGGACGCCGGACGCCGGACGCGGGACTCTGAACTCCGGACAGCTGGAAGCGTTTTAAAGGCGGACACCGAGGGATGTACGGGATGGAAATATCGGACCAACCAAAAGTTCAGCCCAATTACGTGCGATTTTCATGCCATATTTTTGTGCGGCAAGCATGTATGTGTGTGGTATGTGTGTGGGCCATGCAAATCTTTTAATTGCCATGAAAACCTCATTGGGGGCCATTGGCATTAAAAATAAATACATCAGACCCGGCCGGGCCGTGTGCGTGGGCCTGTGCCGGCCGTGGCGAGTTGAAAAGGAATAAAGAATTCAACTATAATGTATTGTTTGTTGTCACCGGCGCACAGGTCTAGGAACTTAAAGGGGTCCCGGTAGTTACGTTACAGCAGTAATCCCATTAAATTCAATCGATGCCGGCGACTCCCTCAATATTTACACAAAATGTGGAAATTTAAACGAAATTAGCCGCCGTGCGGTTCAGATTCTGATTCGCAATTCAGGCATTATGCTGGCCGGTCGCTAATGACCGGCGGAGCGAACGAACTCGTTGTGCGGCGAATTATAAACTCAATATATCCATTATCCATGGAGCCGCGTTTTGATGGGGCTAAAACAAAGCGGATTCCGTCCACCTGCCGTTAGTGCGTTTAGTGTGCGGTGGAGTTAGTGTGCAGCCCAAAGCCATGGAGCACCCACTAATTGTTGCACCAGGCAGCAGCCCGCTCCATGGTGTCCCACCCAGCCTTCTGGCACTTCCGCAACCACTGACGGCCGCCGGAATCAGCATCAGCAGCTTTAAGTCACCCGGCCAACGATGGCACAGACAGAGCTTATCCTTATTAGCATTATCAGTGGCACTGGCAGCGCAGGGAAGAGCAGCAGAAAAAATGGAAAGTAATCGAGACAGCCGAAGTCGGGCCAAAACAAATTGAATTAAATGCGCAGGGTTCTGTTCTCTCCTCCAGCTCCCGGTTCGAGGGCATTAAATCTTGGCGAGGCAGTCAGACGGGTCCTTGCCCCCTCCCACTCCCTCTCCTAAGCCGGCAAACGATTTGTAAATGAACTCCTGCTCCGGGGGCTAAGGCGATATCTCAGCCCGCGAACCGCCACGCGGCTTAAGATTTATTAACCTGCATCGATGGCAGCAGAAATAATCAAGTTCAGTCATCGCAATCAACTGAAATTGGAAAATTCCCAGCCCAAGGATGCGAGGAAGGTACAAGACTGCTCTGCCAGGAGCTGTCTTCTCCTTCGCCAGCCCTCGTCCTTCTCAAGTCCCCGGCCCCGGGGACTTATAATCTTTTGAAAAGTTTCCAGAAACATCTCATGTGCATAAAGGGAGGAGGAGGAGCAAGGGTAGGAAAAGTTTTATCCACTCGACTTTCTTCTAAGAAATTGACCAATTGGCTGACCACAGGCCGAGGCAAACAAATAATTATAAATTGCCCTGGCAAGGACATCAAAACGATTTAATCCCTACATGAACACACACACAGGCTCCATCCTCCTCGGGCGAACGGAGCTATTTAGGTGACTCGGCAAAGGATTACTCAAGTATCCTTCTCCGGACTGCAAATATTTGTAGTCTTTCCTCGACTTTTTCGATGGAATAAATTGTGTGATTGTTTATTTATAGGCAGAATGCTCATAATTTACTTATTAAAATGATTTTGAGTGATTTGGGTATTTAGGGAAATTAAAATTTCAACAGACCAAAAGTTTTAATAACCAGAACGGACACGTGAGCAGGGCAGGAGAAGGGTTCGTCTTAAGCCAAGTGAACTGTTGGGAAATTTGCTTATCATTGCTTGACCAGTGCAAAAAATCTCAAGGATTTCAGGGGACTTAAGTAGGCTTCTTCTTCTTCTTCTTCTTCTTCTTGTGTGTGTGCCTTTTGGGGGTGTGTGCATGAGGGTGTGTTTACGTGTGTGTGAAGGGATGTGTTCAAGGAAGAGTGACCGGAAATTAAGCAATAGTCTTAAGGAAATTGCCACAAGTTTTTCCTTCACTTCACGCCAGAAAACAAATTTCCATGTCCTTCTTAAGGGATCCGCATGCGCTCGAGTGTGTGTGAATTTTTATTTACACTTCAACTTAAGTCCTACTTAATTGCAAACTCTTTTTTACTAGAATTTTTAATGCGTGCATTTTAATTTATAATGCCTCCGACAGCTTCCTCTGCAGCAGCCTCGGCAGCTCTTCAGCAGGCATTCGGAGCGACTTAAGAACTTTCCCCAGGACACGTACGCACACAGCACACACCGCCCGAGCCTTTCGCTTGGCTGCCATCTCACACCTTTGGCTCCCTGGGCATATCCCTGCCTTAGTCCCTGCGCTTTCTCTGCACTTCCTGCAGGCCCCTCTGCAGGCTGCACTCTCAAAAGAAAAACAAACATATTAAGCAGGACAATAAAATGAAAATCGGTTTGCGTCTTGCCTCGGGTGGTTCTCGGTCCTTTGCCCCAGGACACGGGTAATATAAGCCAGCTAACAATTGCCTTTGCCTGGCAGAATAATGAATACCTTGGAAATGAAAGATTAACTACACAAAAACCCGAATCGTGGTAGCGATTGGAAACTGCTGAAGTAACCAAGTTGCAAGGCCAATTAGTTTGGATCGTTTGATATTCGCTAAAAGAGATTAGGTATTTGTGGGAAATAAATGAAAGTATACCAATTATTTTTAGAAATTTTAAGTTTTTGTATTATATAACTTATAATAAGTTTAATCTTCAATCTTCTGAATAGCTTGGTATACATACCATATCATTTAAAGTTAATTTCTATTCTGTTCAGATAACTATATCCCTTCTTTGATAATAAATCATTATTTGGGAAATACTTCGATTAATAAATTAAGCTCTTAGAAAACTAACAGCATTATTAATCACAGACTTAGGACTTTCCAAATTTAATTATTAAATATTTTTGGAAATCAAGATATTAATAATAAAGCCTTAAGTAAGTATCCCTAGTAAAAATATATCGATCAAATTTTTAAAATGTTATAAAGCTTGTCAATTAAAATACAAAATAATATTCTATATAATTCCCACGTTTTTATTCAATACTCAATAAACCCCTGCCTATCCCTCAAGGATTACGATTGGACGGCCTTGTAAGTCAAGGGTCTCTCAGCTGCCTTTTGGACTGATCTCTTAGCCCCTGAGAATTCTGTTCCGAATCAAAAGTCAATGCTCTTCAGCAGTTCGAGTTCCACTTGTGCACATGCGAATTTTCTGCACTTTGCATTTGAGTTGCCGCCCTGCGGATTCTTTTCCCCGGCTCTGAGTCAGAGGCGTATTTCGAGATTTGAACTTTTTTTGTGCCGCCGTATTTGTATTCGTGTGTTTTTTTCTCGAATAGGGCTTTCGGGGCTGGGAAAACATGTTGAAACTTTTAAGCGGATTATAATTAATGCCGCGAGGCATTTTCTTTCTTTTTACGAGTAACGTCGGCTGTTGTGCGCGTTTAGCGCCCTCTCACCGGCGAGCCAATCGAAGGCTGCCCAGTCGGATATGGCCGGAAATCAGGGAATCCTTTGACTCGACTCGACGCTCTCCTCCAAGTGCCGCCCGAGTCTGGGGGCAGCCGTAAATGTTAGTCAAAAATAATCCTAATGAAATAAGTATGGCCCGTAGCGGTAATTTATTTGAATCCTTTGCCCCGAGACCCCGTCCTCCGTCCTCCCAACTCAGCTGCTAAATTGGCCTCGGCTTTGGCCTCTCGGGTTAGGCTTTGGAATTGTCTCAAGTCTTGTTTTTGTTGCGCAATAAATTCATTTTTTGTCCTTAGACATGTAAAACTATGCATGAGCACAGGCCGTATGCTGGAAGCTGGATGCTGGATGCTGGATGCTGCATGCGGGTGTGTGTGTGTCTTGGACTTAATCCTTTTTGTTGCTTGCTTCATATGTTGATTTGGGACCGTCATCAGGTGAGTTTTCTTTTGCCAGCAAAAACGACACCGAGCAAACCTCAGACGGAACGGTTCGAAAATCCTTGCAGGACACTCACACTCGCACACGGCACAGCCGAAGGCAGGACGACGGCCAGGACTCTAGTTAGTTTCAGGTTGTGAATGGATTTTCTTAAGTGGTTCTAAGCTTTGTCTGTGAAGCAAACCAGAAAACATGCTTATACATGCGGCCAAGTGGCTGAGGAGTTCAAGAGTCCGGCAGGAAGCCGAGGGGCCGAGGGGCGGGGCAGTGGGCAAAAGGACTCTAGTGGCATTAGCAGGCTGCTCAAGGAGCTGCAGCACTTCATTAGTTTTGCGAATTTGCGGACCGGGAATGGGACTGGGACTGGGACTGGAACTGGGACCCTGAGACAATGGCCAACTGCGAGGCCAATGATAATTGAATGCACAGGGGGTTGTGGCCTCCACGCGGACACGGACAGGGACAAATCCTTACAAAAGGATTATGATGTGTACTTTTCGGCCAAATGACTCTCTCGAGCCAACAACGACCGACCGGAGCAAAGTTATGCAATCGAAGTGGCCAATGATAAATTGATGGCAGCCGGACTTAATCCGGCCGAGTCTCCAAGAAGTGAATAATTAAGGCACAAAGAATGCTGAAGGAGCTCCTTAGAAGACCCGAAGAAGAGCGATTCGCCGGCATCTCAGCGATGCAAATAAGCAGAAGTTTTTGTGAAACAGGATTAAAGTTATGAACTGCAGGATAAGGCCATGCCATGTGTGTGTGCACACAAGGACAAGCGCTCGCCACAAAAAGGATTTTCAATTTGTCAAATACCATCAAGTGCCGGAACAGGGACAAGGACAAGGACACTGCCTGGGCAGACACAAATAAGGGATTTAAATGTCGATAATGTCTGCAAACAAACGCAGCCGAGATACTGAGGGTCGGGGGCTGGGCTCCGTCCATGGGGTTGGTGGCCAAAAATCAAGCTGAAACCAGTTGAACCAAACGTAATCGCAGCCGCAGCCGCAAAAAAGAAGGGGCCACTACATATGAGAGTGTATCTATACCCATAAATCTGCCCAGACTGCATTTGTTTTAAACATTTCGAATGGCCAGGCCACCCACTCCGCCCGGGGATCCGATCCACACTCGGCTGCCAGCAGACAAAGCCACACACGGAGCCAAAAGGGAACTGGAACTGGAAGTGGGACTGAAACTGGGACTGGGACTGGGGCTGGGACTTGCAACTGCAACGGCAAAGGCAACCTTAATCACTTTAGTTATCAATATTACTTATTTACGTTGCTTCTACTTAGCGCTTAAGACGCTTTGACTGTGTGACTGAATTATAGGCATGTATACATAAATGCATGAATATGCCCGAGCAGATGGAGAGGAGCGGCGGAGGGCACCGGCTAGCATTACGTTTAAATCTTCCTGCTTAAAGCCAAACAAAGTCTCTGGTCGGAGGCAGAGGCGGCGGCGGAGGAGGAGGCGAAAGGAGCACAACATGCGATCTGTGCCATTGATTCAATTAAAGCGGGCAAAAAGAACTCGGAGCAGGTCTGAGCCGAGAGGCCAAGAAGCCATCACCAGGTGACGAATGGCGGATACCCAATGGCTTAGAAGGGAATCGTATTAAATTCCATTTAATTTATATATATGAAAATATATTAAGTGCACATTTCGATAGGCAAAAGCTCTTATATTCCCTGAGAATTATTTAACTTGAAGTTTCTATTGGAATACATCTTGATGAAAAAAAGTTAATACTGTTTAGAGTATATTTCAATTCGAATTTATCAAAGTCAATGCCTACATTGTGTTACCTATACTCTAATTATATATTAGTTTGCATTCTTTAAAGCCTCAGCTTGATTTACTTAAAATAAATGCATGGAAGAGTAATAAACTTTAACGCAACTGGACAGTTGTAGGGTCCAATTTACTTAACTATAAGAAAGCCGAAGCAAAACAATAATAAATATAAAGATAAAAAAGTAAGTGCACCTTTTTAAAATATTTATGAATATATCAAAAGAAGAAACCCCTCTGTGTATCTCTTGAATATCTCAACTGTTTCAAGCTACCTCAGTAAGGAAAATAAGTATACGCCTAGTGGCTGTCAGTCTGATTTAAGCCAAGTCGCTCGAGAAACGAGGAAGTGGAAGCAAAGGCGCAGAGCAGTAAGGAGCAGGGCTGAACAAAGGCCATATATATCACTGTATTGATTAATATAATCCGCTTGAAGACGCTGCCAGCCACACGGCGAATTAAGTTACATTCAGCGAAAGAGCGGGATGGAATACCTTCTCCTCCTACCGGCTTTCGGAGCGGTCCGCACCCCGGCTCAACCACCTGCCACAGTTTTAAGTACAAGTTAATGGTGCTTATGCATATTACCCTTCAGCCTTCAGCCCTCAGCTCTCGACCCCCAGCCCACGGCCACCCTTCCTGCGCTTATTAATACCCACAACTGATTTTTCTCCTCTGTCCCGCTTATTTTCCTTTCCCGGCTCAAGTATTTTAAATCGATCCAATGGCAAAAGCGTCTTTTGTATTTGCTGCCTCTGCGAATGCGCGCCGGCTTAATCCGCTGCCAATGAACTGCGAACTGCGAACTGGGAGCTGGAAGCAGGGAGCCGAGGGAGCGGAGGGAGCGGACGGAGCGGAGCTGGAGCTGAAGGAGCTGCCAGATGAGCGGCTTTACAATGGCAGCGGAAGCGGGGGGGCATTGGGTTTATTAGTGGCCCACAGACGACGACGACGACGATGTCCTACTCAGGAGGCAGAAAGGATGTCGACGCTGTCGCCATATCGCATTGGTATTTTGGCATTTGGGCTTTGTCTGCCCGAGGCAGCGGGCGCGGCAGGAGGAGGGGTTGCCCTCCGAGGAGGATGAAATTTGATCCGGCTGCGGTGAGCGCGTAGCATTGTATTTGCATTAAGCGTAACCTCGAAGTTGGGCGGAGATGAGGAAGGGTGCGAGACGTCGATACGCGAGGCTGCCAAGGAGCTTAATTTGAAGGGGATTTACGCAGTGCCATTATAAGTCCCAGTGCCAGTGCCAGTGCCAGCTCCTCCTCCTCCTTCTTCTCCTGCTCCCCGGAGAGGGACGGGACAGCGGTCTTTGTTGGATTCGATGCAGAGATCTCTGAGCCCCGGCCGGGATTAGGTTAAATTTCTCAACAGATTTCTTCGCTAGTTGCGGATTAAGTGCTGCCGGATGAGGAGTCGGGGTGGGATCGGATCCCCTAAGCCCTGGCCACAAAAGCCAAACCGCAAACACACCAGCACACACGCGGACTTTCGGACTGACGGCTGCCAGCTTAGGTCCAGTCGGCAGTCGGCAGTCGGCAGTCCCGGAAATACAGCCAAGTCACCCCGGTGCTCCAACTTAAAATCTTAAACATTTATCCGCGCGTATTATGTGGCAACTCTGGCTAATTGCCACAAACACAGGCAGCGAACATCCACCGGTCTCCACCATTGTTCCCTTAACCCACTCGCTGTCTCTCTGGTGTGGTCCGCAGCTAACTACTCTCCAGTTCCTGTTGCTCTCAGCCGGCAACACTAACTAAACCAGGCGAAACAGCAACAGCAACAGCAAACACGAGCAACACAGCCACGGCGACAGTGGCAACACCATCTGCGGCATTCAATTTAAGGGGATTAACTGCTAATTTTTTGCGATTCCGTCCCAATGCCAGCGGTATTTGAGTTGGCATTTTTTTCTGCCACAAACGGGTGAGTATGTTGTATGCATGAGCGCTCGAATGTGGGAGCAATGCCGAGGGGCTTTTACAGTTAAGTCTTTGGGGATCCAGCGGCAGCAGCAGCAGCACATGACACCCAACCAACCGCCTGTGGAGCCAGAGCTGGAGCCAGGGCATCCGGAAAAAATGCAGTTAGCCAAGTTGAAGGGTTCGAGGTGGCCCGACTATGAATACCGAATCAGATAATCAAATTAGTCAAAAGTTGGAATAATCCCTGAGTGGTGGAGTGGGGCGGCGTCCCAGGCTTGCGGCAGAAGGGATGAAGCGAGCGAGTTGGTTTTTAATCCGAGCCGGAATTCGCTTTTTAGGCGTAATGAGCGAAATCACGCTACCTAATCACCAGCGAGCGAGCACGCTCGAGGAGTCACTCGGGGTTACATAATCCGATATGACAGAGTACTCTCACCAAGGGTTGGGTAATTAGATGCCTCAAAGGGTATTGTAAAGAACGAATCGGGCTGCTTAATCGCAGATGGAAAACAGTGGCAGTGGAAAAGCTCTAGCTCAGGGCTTAGGGAGAAACGTGTTTCTATCTTATGCTCTGATATGTAAACAGTTGGGATCAAGGATTTAAAGATCTGAATCAAAGCGAGACGTTGCTGGGTAACGCTCTTTAAAGGCCAATTATAGCATCTAGTTGGTTGGTTAAAAGGGGGATTGAAGCACTTAACTAGCTGGACTCTAATTAACTGATTGCTTGGGATTAACTAAAAATCTATAAGATACAGAGCTCTTAAGTATGAACTTTTAATATAAGAAACGATCAGTGGTTTGAGGTTTAATAAGTATCTGGTTTGGCTCTTTGAAGGTACTGTAGTGGAACCTTTACTATTCAAACTAGATCGATTGGTATATCCCCATATTTCTTCTCATAAACAACCCGATAATCAGCTAAAAAACGGGCTAAGACGCTGTTTGCTTAGCCACACTGTTCGAAGGCGCCTAGTACACTCATACACTCGTACTTGGCTGATCCCGTCTAGACCCCGGGCTCACTGCTCCCCCGTTTTCACTTATCCTTCTCCCTTAGCCTTTATTTTATTTTCACAGCCTCGCCTCCTGGCTTTTTTGTGGGCGACTGGGTCGGTTGGGTTGGAGCGTGGCTTAGGTCAGTGGGCGGACTGGGTGGTGGCTAGCTGAGGACCTGCTTCCCCCGGGCTCTGGGGATGAGCTCTGCCCGACGGCTCAGTTCGGTTTAAGTGCCAAAGCGCGCCGTGCATTGTTGTTGCTGTTGGCAGCTCTCTCTGCCAGCTTTGTGTCTGTGTCTGTGTGTGTGCTGGTGAGCTGGTGTCTGCCACTGTTGTTGAAGGGGGGACAACAAACAACAACAACAACAGCAACACCAGCACAGCACAGAATCTAGTGAACTTCATAGGGATTAGCCTGCACGAAAGCAACAGATTTAAAAGCTTTCGCTCTGCTTTTTAAGTTCATTTGAGCGCTTTGTGTGTGTTGCTGGCTGGTTGTGTGTGCTGCTGGTGCTGGTGTGCCGCTGTGTGTGCAACGCAACCTTTGTTGACAAATGCGACTTGACAGTGGTGTGGCAAATCTGGTCTGCAGACTCTAAGCACGCACACACAGCTGTCGGTGTTAAAGGAGGTTCTCAATGGCGGGACTGAGGGATCCATTGTGTGCAAGTGTCCTCACCACATATACTTTCACTTCCTGCCGTCAAAAGGGTCACTCACTCACTCACTCACTCACTTACTCACTCTGGGTTCACAGTTCGCACTCGGCACAGATTCGGATTCAGGCATCTCACACACCCACACTCTCTATACACTCTATCAAGCCGGCTTAGGCCACACTCCTGCTTCTGCCACTCATAATCCATCGCCTCAAACATAATCCCATTGCTGCTGGCCATCAAACATAAACAATAAACAACAACAAGTACGAGCTGGAGCCGCGAAGAGTATCTGCGAGTGTAACCGGCGCGAACCGAGTGGCGGAGAGCACGAAAAGAGCGCAGGGTACCAACCTTCTTCCAGCATGTTTGGAAAGATACTAAACTGCAAACGAAACACGGAGAGTCGAGAGCTCGCCCCCATGCGAAGGCATGGCACGCACACAGCGGCAGCCGGACGGGGCACACAGATACGCGCACGGCAGAGCCGCAGATACACGGATACACGCACACAAGCGGATAGCAACATGTGGCTCTCTCTCGCCGCTCTCTCTCTGGCTCGCACACACACACTCTTGCACACCCCTCTCGCGCTCTCTGGCTGGCCCCGCATTACGCTTATCAAAGTATATCTCTGGGATTATACGAAATGAATGGAATTAAGGATTAATTTCCAAGGGATGTCATTTCGTTTTGGGATAATGCCCTGGCTGTAGCTGTGGCTGTTCCCCTCCCCGGGCCTGTGTGTGTGTGTGTGAGTATCTGGGTGTTGGTGTTGGCAGCAGCTTAAGCTATAATGGATTCGGGTTCACAGTTTCCGTCGCTGAACGCTGGAACTCTGGGACTCTGGAGCTGTGTCGCAGGCGATGCGAAGGTTTTAGTTATAAAAATACACCGGAGTTTATAATGCCAAAGCGGGTTATAGAGCAGTGGCGTGCCGGACTGGATAAAAAGCGGATAACCCCAGGGATGCGAGGGCCAAAAATGGGACAAAAGTGGATTAGATTTTCTGGGTTTTAAATGAAATACATTTTTAAAATGGAAAGAGTTTTTGGGGAGTTCTTTGCCCTGATTACAAAATATAAATTATATTTAATTTTGAAATTAACAAATTGTATTAAAAAAGGAACTAAATGATCAATTAATTTTAGTGGTAAGACATAGTTATAAAAGAGGATCACTTTTGAAATAATCTACATTAAAGCAGTTTGAATTTATAAATTACATTTATCACTATACATCAGTAAATACAAAAATTTAAATCAATCTTTAAAAATAAGAAGTATAATTGCTAATTTAAATTACTTGAAAAATCTTAGACAAATAAAATTTCAAAGAAAATGGATTTTAGATCCTTTTAAAGAAAGAAGAAAGAAGTATCGACTAATAAAAATATCGTTACTTCGAATTGTCCTAAGAAGTACTTAACTTTTTAAGCAATAATAATCTTGGAGATATTGAAAGCCTTCCTATATATATTATTATACTCTAAGATCTAATCTCGATATTAAACCGATTCCTAAAATTGTTAAGGTCCAATCGAATCGCAATAATTAAATAACAGATAAAAAAATACCAATTGTCCATCCTCCGAATAAGATCATCATTAATTTTACTTTTTAATAATTACTTCCTATTCTTAAGATGCCCCCTTGGTACGCCCATGGCCCGTGAGCGACGCCGCTGTTCATTATAATGCCAAGCGATCCATAAAACGAAGAGTTAAATCCGAAATAATAATCCCGCACGAAATTAAATCCCTCGCCCACACGGCCACCAAAAGCAAACGCAAACGCAAAATCCCTGGCCCCCACAGCCCTCCGTCGCACCCCCTCTGTAACCTCCGCCCCCTGTTCGGAAACCCCCCTTCCAGGCCGCCACTGTTTGCATGGAAAAAAGTTAATCTCCCAACAGCAGCAGCGGCAGCGGCGGCGACGGTGGCGGCAGCAGCAGCAGCAGCCGTCGCCATCGACTCATCCGCAAACCGAGACTCGCAGCAGGGTCGGCGGTAGAAAGGGGGAGGTGGTGGTGACACAGGGGGCGGGCTGTCACTGTGCGTCGCTGCTGGGTCTGTGTGCTTGTGTGTGTGTGTGTGTGGTCCCCGTGCTCCTTTGCTCCCTTCGTCCCCCCGAAAAAGCAGCCGCTCTCGCCCTCCGAAAAACTCCAACTCATGGCATGCTTTTGGGCCTTTTTCGGTTGCAGTTGGCAGCGACGTCGACGCGGGCAGCTTTAGCTCTGCCGGTTTAAGGATTAACACGGACACTCTCACACACACACACGCAGACTGGGGCAGAGAGCGAGAGGGAGAGAGCGGTCGGCCACCAATACACGGACAATATAAAGCACACGCAATGCCCAGAGCACAAAATCGTTGGGATTAATGCGGGATCTACTTTATTGCGAAAATATGCTCGACCCAACGGGAAATTGGGGGGTGGGGAGCGGAGAGGAGGTAGGGAGCGAAGGAGGGGGTGCGATTTGGTGTGTGTGTGTGCCCGGGTGTTCGTTGGGGCGTTTTGGGTGTTTGGATGCGTTGCGGCATCGCCTGGGCATCGCATGGATTGTCAGTGACTTAAACGAATTGGGATTACGTTGCGTATGATTCATATGGAGGCTAAAACAACAAAGCACCAGACAGCCACTGGCTTTAAACAACAGCAACAACAACAGGAACAGCAACATCAGCAGCAGCAACAATGCAAAATGCGCACGTACCATATTGTACGTATGTATGTATTTACGCACATATGTAGATATGAATGTATCCCCGAACTTATAGGCAGCATTGGCCGGGCATTCGAACGGATTACAGGCCCATTCCCCAAACCCATACTCCATCCACTGGCACCTCCTCCTCCTCCTCCTCCTGCTCCGAATCGCTGGCGGAGCACAAATTGAAAATGGACAATCGCCTGCCCGCCCGACTGCCATTCTGCCAATATGCCAGCGCCCTGGATAATCCCCTGCGCGATCAATAAAGCCCACCAGCACACCGAGAGAAATTAAGCTTTGTCCTCAATCAATTGGAAAATGAATGGCAAGAAGAGAGTGGATACGGAGAAATAAAATAAATAATTATGCAATTTTTTTAGTAATCCAAATTCTTTGTTACATGTTAATAATAAATGATTAATATTAAAGAAATTCACAAAAAATTCTTTGAATATACATTTTACTTATTACCAACAGAATCTCAAAGAAATCTTGTCTTCTTGTAAGGGTACTTTAATACATTTTAGTGAAAGTAATCAAATAAATTGGTAGTAATTATAATAAACAAAAAAAGAAACCTATTGTTAGGTATAAGTATATATAAAAGATAGTCATTGAACATTAAAAGGTTAATAAAATGACTACTTAGCCCTATTTAATTTTATAATAACTTTATAACTATTTTTAAAGGAAAAGTATATCTTATTCTTGTTTTTCCTTATAAAAAATCACCTTATGGTTCCAAATTTTAACCTCGTTAAATCTTTAAAAATGTATACTTAAGATATATTAAGAGATAACCCTAAATAATATATGAAATATTCAATCCTTTCTCCCAGTGCTTGCTTATCCCTGAATGCTGTTTGCTCAACGAGGGGCAACTCTACTTTTAAAGATTCAAGGTTATTCACATCTCCCGCAAATCCGGGCATTACCTTTTCTCGCAGTACATCGCCTGCAGCTCGGAAGCGGCGAGGTTTGCCAGTTTGTCTGCCGGCAGTTTGGCAGGATTGCCAGTCGTATTGGGATTAGCATCCCCAAAGACTCGGCTCGGCTCAGCCCGACTCGACTCGACTCGCTCCCAAAACTGGCAACTGTCTGGCCCGTCGTCTAACCCACCTGGCTCACACACATACACACAGATACGCAGACAATCCGCACAAACACACACTCACACACACATACCGACACGGCAGAGGCACAGTCACAGTGGCAGGCACAAGGACGCATTAGCTGGCGGCCTAATCCCGACGTCGTTGCCATTGCCAAAGCACTTCAAACGCCAGGGGCAGGAACAGGAACAAAAACAAAAGCTTAAGAAGGCACACGGAGCAGTGGCAGTGGCAGGAGCCAGACCCAGAGCCAGAGCAACTGGAAACGTGAAACTTCTCTTCATTTGTGTCTGATGGGATTAGAGCTAAAGCCAGATAAAGGGATAAGGGATTCCCAAATAATGTCGTGCCCTCTCAGCTGAAACTCGAAAGTTTTTGGCGCCAAATTCGCATGCAAAGCAGGCGGCAGACAGGGGGAGAGGGAACGGGGACAGGAACAGAAAACAGTAGGGCGAGAGAGAGCGAGCAGGAGCAGGAGCAGGAGCAGGAGCTACCCCTTTTCGGGGCTGAATATTCACCGGGTTCAGGAGGCTTAGGTCGAAGGATAAGTCGCAAACTTGATGCTTTCGCCTAATGTCCTTGGGTGGTTGCTCCTGCCCCGTCTCCTTCTGCTGCTCCTTGATGATGATGATGATTTTGTTTTCGCTTGTGGATTATGAAGCGCCCAGTTGCATTCGCATTAGTTGCTCTCGCCCGGTGATTTTCCTAATTCCCCTAATACCCTTTATGTGTTCAAGTGTGTGAGTGCGAGTGCCACATACTATATGTACATTTTCACTGCGTGGAAATAGAGTTAAAGGGGAATATTGAATGTGGCCAGGAGCTGGGGAAAATTCAATATTAAGTGACAGGAAATAAACGGTTTAGCAGCAGCATTAATTGGCACGCTGGCATTTGCTTGGAGTTTAATAAAATCGCAAAAGGATGCTTAAGAAAGTGTTAGTGTGTTAGTGTGTCTTGCTGTGTCCTTCCACCGGGAGCTTATGGCAAATCCCAGCTGCAGATGCTCGGAGTCTTACAATATTCATAATCGAACCAGCCCAAAGACCTGGTCCTAGTTGTCTAATTACAAGTGTGCTGCCGGCATAATGCCACTTGCGTATTAATAGATACGCACTCAGTATATTTACTCGCACAAAAGCGCTCAAAGTTAATGCAAGTGATTTATAGTTGCAGTTCCTGCCTCAGCCTCTGCCACTGCCCCTGCCTCGGACGACTGTGGATGCATTTCTGTTTTGATAATCACACGGCGCACACACAGGGAGTATTTATTCGATTATAAACCAAAGCGCACAGAGAGAGCCTTAAGCCGCTCGGTGCGAGCTTCGAGATGGCTCCGGGGACGCTGCACGTTGCATGTTGCAAGCACGTTGCCGGTGGGAAGTGGTGACGCTGGAAGTGGGCTTTCGGGCTCATCTTCTGTTGTGGCTGCTTCGAGAGTTCGATTTGTTCTTCCTGCCAACATTTAAATCCTTTAAATTTGTAGCTCTCTTTGTGCGAGGGATAAAGGGGCAAGCTGGAGAAAATGGAGGTGGCAGCCACCCAGTAAATATCTCCTTTGGTACACAGAACAAATAATGGGAGTATATTCATAAGATTCATATTTTGAATAGCTCTAGGAAAGGATAAAAGGGGAATTAAAGTTCGGAATATTTTCCAGCTTTTAAAAATTACAAAAAAATAATAATTATCAATGAAATTATAAGATACTTTCTGTGATTTGTGAATAAATAAGTTATTAATCCATTTTAAAAATCAAACTAATTTTAATAATAATATCCTAATCTTTAATTACTGATCTTAGTCCACTTCTATCTCACTTAATTTCAAAATAATACCCCTTTTAGTAATCTAAACTTCCCAGTGCATTCGATGATGGTGGCTTAACTCAATCAGCATCACCTGCAGCACCTGCCTTCAGCTCCTGGCTATGTCCTGGCCATATATATTTGCATGTGTGCCACTGCGTGTTGGTGTTGGTGTGTGTGTGTTAGTGTGGCTGGTTGGCAACAACCGGCTTTTATTCCGTTGTTGCTGCTGTTGCTTCGCTGCTGCTGCTGCTGTTGGACCGGCCAATCCCTTTTTGCTTATAATTCGGAAATGTTGCCTCCTGTTGCTTTTGGCATTTATTCGAATTTGTATCTCAATCTGAGGCTGTATCTGTATAGCTGTATCCGCATCTGCATCTATACCCCGGCGCCGGCACATATGCTGGGATTGGGATTGGTAGAGGGACTGCCAGTGGGACCGGGACTGGGACTGGGATTGGGGATGTGGGTTTTGGAACCGGCTTAGGTGGCATCCGGTGAGTGGTATCATTCAGCTCCGGACTGGCCACTGTGCATAACGCTTAACACTTAAGCTGCTGCCGCTCAGCCGCCCACCTGCCCACCTGCCCGCCTGTCCACCTGCTCTTTTGCCCCATCGAATCCATTGGCACAGGACTTAGCCGGGACTCCTCTCACAGTTCGCAGTGTGACTGCAAAAATTGCTGGCCCTGCTTTGAGTATCTCTTATCCTGCAGCAGGAGCTGTGCAATGCTTTTGTGTCGCTTGATTACCAGTAGCACTCTCCACTCTCCACGGCAAGTTACTGCCCCGGCTTGGCCGACACTTGTGCGTCCATCATGGCTTATCGGGGCGTTCTTTGGGCCCGGCTCTGAGCCGGAGCACCATCCCAAACCATCTCATTATACAATCCCGGCGCAATGACATCTGCATAATAGCCGATCGAACGGGTGCCCATTTTTTGAATCTTTGAGCGCGTGCTTATGTCCACAGAGTCCTCCTGCATTCATGGCTGCCCCTGCTGGCTTATGACACATGCGGATGCAAACGCCGCTGATGCTCCACTTTCGGCGGCGGGGCACAACAATGATTCAATAGCAGCAGCAGCAGCAGGGTCAGGTCAAGTGGGTGGAAGGTGGGCAGTGGGCAGTGGGCGGTGGGCGGTTGGTTGTCTCGTTTCCCGAACGCGTTGATCCACAAACGTGTCGTTAACTAAGGCGCAGTGATTTTCAATTGCAGAGCGCGACGCCTGTGTGTGTGTGTGTGCATAGGCTTATAGGTGCCAACAGTGTGGCATCTGCAGGACATTCTGGTGGGGAGGGCGGGGGACCGGCCTGCATATTGACAAGTGCAGCCGGCTGGGGATTTATTAAGGCTAACGTATGAAAATGTTGCATACTAAACTCTGCATAAATCGAAACGCAGCACCAGAGAGACAAAATCGCAAAAGCAGGCACACATAAAAATAGCCCCAAAAACTGAAACACCCCCCGACGCCGGAAAAAACAGATGGAAATCGTAGGGGAACGGGAGGGGGGGTCCAGGGGCAGGATAAATATCGTGTTGCGTCGCTGAGCAGCTTAGGCGCAATAAACACGCACACACAGCACACACTCTGGGGCAGTGGGCACAACAAAACGCAACGAAACAAAACAGATTTACATATGGAGCTCACACACAGCTGTTCGAAATGGCAATGTTAAATGACAATAATAACAACAGCAGCAGCAGCAACAACAACAACAGACACCAAATAATGGCAACAATAAGCAAACCAAACCGAACTGAGCCCCATCGTTGGATCCTGCAGCATCCGTCGGATCCCGGATCCCCTGCTGCCATCCATCCACGTTTTGTTGTGCAAATCCTCAAAATATGCAACAAAGCACATTACATAGATACGCACACACAGGCACGCACAAAAGCGGAGCGAGACATTCACAAATTCACAACGAAATTCAAATCAAATCCCCTTTAGGCAATGGCCATGTGAGTAGTTTGTGTTATTAGAGCCGTATTTTCGGGAATGTGTCGCCTCGCAAGGATGGCTCAAGGTATTAATAGTGCAACTGAAATATTAGCAGTGATGTTTATCGCTCAAGTCAATTGTTTCGCACGAAATACTTTGCGCAGCAGAGGCCACAAATTGGCCCTGACACTGGCGCCAAGTTGCCGGATCCGGATGCCACCACCTGTTGCTCACAGACACACACACACACACAACCACACACGCACACCTGACACACAGATTGCGTATACGCAGGGGCTGGCCGAGAGCTGAGCCGAGTGCCAGACTGAAGCCAGGACAAACAGAAGCGAAGCACGCTTCCCGGGATGTGCAGCCCAAGCCCCGCAAATGACTCCACAAGTGTGTGTTCACTTAACACCCACCCAGGCACTCGCCCGCCCACACACCGCACACCTCCCCCCACCACCACCCACTTTCTAACCAGAAGCGGCGAATGTTTGTTTGCACACACCGACGACGAGGGGCCATAGAAACAGAAACAGACTGGGATACACACATCCGTACACAGAATAAACGTTATGAATGCTTCATATGCTTAATCCAGGGGATTTCGATGCATATACGAGTGTTGTGTGCTCGTAGCTGTGGCTGTTTCTGTAGCTGTAGCTGTAGCTGTATCTCTATTTGTGACTGAATGGAGTGAAGGAAGTTCCCTGGTGCTCGAACCGATATTGTTGGTATGCAAAAGGCTTCACAGTTTCCATTTATATCCGGCAGATACTCACACGCACTAGCACTAGCACTCGCACTCGATGGATGCATCCGCACAGGTTTACTTCTGGCCATGGCTAAACTATTGATGAACCAAACAAGATTACCATGGCCATAGCTCAAGGAACGCAGCCATGCTTGTGTGTGTGTGCGGTTAGTATCTGTGGGATACGTGCTTAATGCCTTGTGAGCAAATCAAATGAACTTTTCATGGATTAAGCCGGCTCCGTTGAGGCAAAAGGAAATGCCTCGGCCATTTCCATTTGCCATCCAGCTGCTGGCCTGTTTAAAGTTGTGTCTTTAAAGCGTGTTCCCAGATATTTACCCTTCCTTTAATGCTCTCTCTCTCTCACTCTCAAACGCATGGGATTATGAATAATAGTGAATTTCATTATTTATGGCGCTCCTCCTCCAACTCTTTGTAATTACGAATTCACAATAATTTTAATTTTAAATCAATGCTGCACTCCGGCAGTTCGTAATCCCAGCTGCTCTAAGCAATTATTAGCCGCGAAAAAATATAAAATTAATAATGACACACTTAAAATAATCCCAAGTGAATCACGACATTTGATTGTATCTTATCTGCGCACTCACTGTGATTCCCATGTATACATTACTGTTCCATATCTACCATAATCTACCTATAATCACCGATGGAAGCCCAGATAATGAACAAGGCAAGCCATTGTGTTTGGAAACTATTTTAAAACTAATGCAATCGAAGGGAGAAAATAGAGTTCCTTAAATAAATGCTACTAATAATAAACAAAAGATTAAATTTTGTCTTTGCACTATTTTAAATGTTAAATTGTGGGCTCGATTTTTTTCGTTATATTAATTGAAAACTAAAGCTTCCATTACTCACGATTCACTTTGCTGACGTCGAACTCCCGTCGCGAGTCCAAGGCCGGATGGCTGAGCAACTTCTCCGCCTGCTGCTGGGCCTGCTGGACGCCCACGGCCATGCCCAGGGCGGCAGGTGGCAGGCAGGAGATGCTGCCACGCTCCACTCGCTCCTCCCGCTCGCGCTCCCTCTCCCGCTCCCGGTCGCGGTCGCTCTTGGGCGTGGCATTCTGACTAGATGAGGCCGTCGAGGTGGATAGCGCCTGGCCCTCGGAGTTGTGCGTGGGGTGCGAGGAGGGCGGCGTCCCCTCGTTGGACCTTCGGCCAGCCACCTCTCCCCCGACTCCTATTCCTGCTCCTCCTCCGGATCCGCTTAGGGAACCCTGCTGCGTCTGCTGCTGGTGATGGTGGAGCTGCTGCTGCTGCTGTTGCTGCTGCTGCTGGTGGAGATGATGCTGCTGTTGCATCTGCAGCTGGGTGAGCTTCTCCTGCACGCCCTGCAGCGAAGAGCGTCGATGCTGATCCTCGCCACCGGCCGCGCCCACGCCCCCAACGCTGTGGGGCGGGGACAGCGAGTGCTCCTTCTTGACGGCTAAGTCCGCCAGGCTGGCCGAGGCGGAGGAGGCTACGGGCGACTTGGCATTGGCGGCGGCCACAACGGCGGCCGCGTTGGCAGCTCTGGTTAAGGCCAAGGCCTGACTCTGCAAGAAAGAGGAGAAGAAGAGAAGACACAATGAGTTACTAAGGCCAGATTTCCCATTTGTCGCTTGTTTGCCCGGCTAAATGATCGCCATCGATATCGGGTGAAATTTCCTCCGCTCCACTCCATTCGAAATAGAAATAGAAAACAACCCAAATTCGCTTTATTGATTAAGTCAACAATGGCCATGAGAATCGTCTCAGCCCTGACAGGCGTTGATTTCTATTGATTTGTGAGCCGGGGGCCCTCGACGCCAAGCGGCAGTGTTTGCTTTCTATAATTTAGCAAGTAATTTGCTGCACAAATCGTGGCGAATCACGAAATTGTCTTTAATGATGCAGAGATCTCCGCCGACTCGAGATCGTTGTCGAAGCGTAACTAAATTAATGTGGCTCTCGTCTCCAGTCCATTAAAGAGCAGAAAGCTCCGTCACAAAGCTACACACACGCAGTCCGTCCAGGTCCCACTCCTATTCCCAGCCCGAGTCCAAGACGGAGTCGGAGACCAAGCCCCCACAAAGCGGCAATTGATGACGACGGACCCAGGGGCGGAGAGTCGGGGCCAAAAGCGAAATCAGCAATGGCACTGTGTCCATGAGAAGCTCTGACCGACTTCCGAGCTGGGCAGCTCCATTGATTGTCTCACTTACTGGCGCTTAATTATTTATCAAATGGGTTAACTTGTTTGTATACAAGTGATTCCTAAGAGAATGAGTTCTTAGGGGTTTTATAAATTAAATAAAATATCTAAGAAGCTTGTTAGATAAATCTATAGGCAGAAAAGACTTCGAAGAACTTAGATCTTGAACATAAAATATTCAATAAATAAATCCTTAGAACTAGCTCCTTTGAGAACCAACCTTGTGCTACCTTATTTTCCCACTATCCATGCCAGATCGAGACCCATAATTATAGCGTCTCGCTGTGGCTACCGTTTTTACAGTTTATGCTGGCTGAGCACGCATGGAATTCCGGCTGCTTCTAAGGCAGGATTCCTGATTCCCGAATTCTGATTCCTGACCCGCCGCTTTTTTCCCGTTGGCCGTGCGTGCGGGGATTGGCAAAAAATTATGGCATTGGCATTCGATCGGTATTGGCTTTTTGGCGCTGATCGTGCGGATAAACTTAAATCAGGCCGAGCCAGCGAGATTTTGATCCCATTTGGGTCCAGGTTTCAGGTCCGAGATCCCAGATCCAGGTCCAGGTCGATCGTCGCCCCTGGCTAGTTTGTCAAATGAGGGCATAAAAACAGCAGGCGCAGAAGCCCCAGAAGAAGATCCTTCTTTTTGAAAACATGTTCAGAAACTTAATAAGGGCTCCCAGAATGGGTATCTCTGCAGCTCGGTAGCTCGGTAGCTCTGGCTGCGGCGTCTCTGCTTTCCACAGTAGCCGCATCGAGTTAGCGATCAGCGACAAGCAGCAATCGATCTTGTGTTATAATCATCGCCGTCTCCCCACCTCTTCCTCTTGGCCATCAGCGGCGATTTAGGCCCGCAAAAATTCATTTACGCTTTAATCAATTTCATTCACTATGCAACAGCAGCCGGCCAAGCAGCGGCAGAGAGGAGGTGCACTGTGGAAAATGGATTTACTTGAGGGAAAATACTTGGTTTATTGTATCAATAAACTTTGAAGAATCCCTAAAATTTGACTAATAAAATCTAGGAAAATAGTTACTACAAAAATCTGCATAGGTTTGTATTTTGTTATATAGCTTTTTTTATTTTCAGACATTTCTCACTGTGCACAGGATGATGGCTGAATGGCAGGGAACCCGCAGACAGAGGAAACTTGGCCTTAGGCCTGCCAGCCGACAATTTTAGCTTACATTGATCTCGCCTTGTCCCAGCTCCCCAGCTTCTCCGCCTCCCTTTGCCCCGTCGTGGCTATGTGGCTTCTGTTCCTGGCCACATGTCAAGAAATTGACGAAAATTCGATCAAAATTTTAATTGATCGCCCTGCAGTGATTTGGGTTCCCGAAAAATTGATCTACCCTTCGAAGCCGCCGCCTCTTCGCGCTGGCACTTGGCGTAATTTTCGGTTGGGCAGAGATCGACGGACGACCGACTCGTGTTGTGATTATGTTAATAGAGGTGCTCCCATATCCTCCCCATGCCCAGGCCCTCTCCTCCCGATTCCTGTTTCCGCATCCCGCCCGAGGGGGAGGACGGCGCTCGCCTCTCGCTCGTCTGTCTCTGTGCCGGAAACTGAAATGCCAGCGGGCACAAATTGCGAAATAATCAAACATTTCAAGGGCTGCCACCAAATGCCTGGCATTAAGGCTGATCGCAGGAATGCCAGAAGTCGCTGATCCTCTAGCAAGAGCTGAAGCCCTCCTGAATGAGTCATCACCTGAAGGGGGTAGAGTCTGATCAACGATTCTTAGGGGACTTTTAGTGGAACTATTACTTTTACCTCGTAAGCATTCTACAGTATGAGTTACTATCCATAATCTGCACATCCAAGAAGAGCGAGATACCCAAATTAATCCCTTCCCGAGGCTTCGCATATTAATAGCCATCCCGGGGACATTAATCAATCCCCGATCGCTCCTGATCTCCCAGCCGATCATCCTCGCTGAATGCTACCAATCAAGGTGAACACTCCCAGCCCCCTTGCCGGCCGTCGAGCTGAACATTTTAATATTAACCTGTCAAAGGCCATAATTGACAACGATTAACTTTGTCTTTTGTCTCGCGAAAATTTACATTTTTATGGTTCAATAAAATAAATCAAAGTGGGGGAAAAAACCCGAATGCGAAAAGGCAGAAGCACAAGCACGAAAAGATGATGCTCGGGGAGCACAGTGGCAGCGAAAAGTAATTGCAGCACATAATAATCTCGCATTTAATAATCCTCATTAAAGCGCAAAATCACGTCGGTCCGCCGATGAGGAACGAGAACGGAGAACGGAGAACCAGACCATGGACTTGGGCCGCGCTGATGGACAGTTTACACTAACAAATATCACCAGCACCTCGGCGCGGGGATCTCTCTCGGATCTGGACAAAATTAGAGGCCCAGCATTGGACGTGTTCTTTTTTACCCACTCGAAATTCCAGAACAAGCACCGGGAGGGAGCTTCTGTTTCAGTCCCAAAAATATGCACGAGTCCTCAAAAAAAAAACATGAGAAGGAAAAGGGAGGATCGGTGGTTCGGAGGCTTGAAGCTTCGGGGATTGGAGTATCGGAGATCGGAGATCGGGAGGCGATGCGCATCAATCGATGATATGATGAGCTGACGTTTCGGGTTGACGTTTGCTTGTCGTCAATACGTCGCCTAATAACACGTCGCAACAGGTAGTCCCCGGCCATCAAGCGGACGGACAGTCGGGATGGATTCTGATTGCGACACAGATACAGATGCATCGGGATACAGATACATCGGGGGCCCCCAGAAAGGAGTCCCTCTCTCTCTCGCTCTCTCTCTCCATCTTTTCGGGGGCCTGATGGAATTTCATCAATTGCATGAAAAATATGAAATTAGTTTGGGACCAAGAAACCCAGGGACCGACCCAAAAGCTCCTGTCCGGGGCTGGCTACTGGATTTTTAATGTGTTTTAATCATCGACAGCAGCAGGCACTGCTCCTTGGCTAAATGGTTTTTGCTGCTCTCTGATCCTGCGACTGATGTATGGCACATTCCACTCGGGCTATAAATCGTGGTTGCGCCTGGCACCATGGCGCTGTCCTGTCCTTGGCCAAATATCATTTGATTCTCTGCCAGGCATTAATTGTTTTTGCCCGAGTGCTGCGTGATGGGAATCGCTGATGGGATGGGATTGCAGGGATCGGGTTTGGGCTGTTGAGATCTGGTGAGAATGAGGTGAAATCGATGGGAATTGCCTGCGGATAAGCCATCCCCACTGATCCCTCGGCTTGTCACAGACCTTGTTCTTGTCATGTTCCCTGTCAGTCTGCTTAGCCCTTAAGTGTTGATCAGTTGAGCAGCAAGCACCCGAGATCGGAGATCTCGTTTCTGGGATCTTAATCGTTCACAGACTTGTCACACTCTAAGAAAAGAGGTGTCTAAGTGCATGTTTGATTATAAGAACAAATCTAAACTATAGAAAGTAATATTTCTTAACTTATCTAGATCTTCTTTAAATGTTTTTAATTTCCCTAAAGTTTAATATATTTATCGAAGCCTTTAGAGCTTCCGTTTTCTTTCTCAGTGCTCAGCCACATTGACATTCCCCACATCCCCAGATTATGTCCAACTGGTCTGTCTTCTTTTTTGCTTATCGGGAGGAGTCTCGCTCCGAGACATTACCATTTCCATTGGCCGAGAATCTGGCTTTTTCTGGCCGTACGATTGGGTGTTTGCCAGCGTTTTTATGCTCTTTGCCTTGGCCGGGCCCCTGTTATTAATTATCATCATCAGCGGGAGGCGATCAGCAAACCGAGGTTCGCTTTTCTCTGCCTACTCCTCAGGTTTCTCGCAATTCTCAGTTCGCATTTCTCATTTCGCGTTTCGTGTTCGCGAAATTCCCTAGCGAGGGGCGAGCAGGAGAATGCGATCATTCGGAATTCGGCGCGTAGAAATATCATTTTCGTGATTTCGGTCCGCTTCGCATTTGCTTTTCGTAATTTGTATGAGATTTTTGGAATTTTCGCTGGTCTTTGCCATTTATGTACGAGTATGTCTTCTTGTGTCCTTAACGAAATTGTGATTAAGTGTTTCAATATCGAAGTGACGAAAGGCACAAAGGCAGCCAGAGGATGGCCTGCCTGGCCCAAGAGCGATGGCGAACATCGGCGTCGCGACGTGCAAAATAATTAAAAATCAGCGAACGTTCTGTCCAGTCCTCGTCCTCGTACCAGTCGTTGTGTCAGTTCCAGTAGCAGTCCCAGTCGCAGTCTCAGTCCCAGTCCAAGTCCCAATAGCAGTGCCAATCCCCGTCTCCATCGACGCCCGCATCGCGATCGCTGTGGCGAGTGCGAAAAAACGCCATTTAAAGATGCCACAAAGCCGCAGATAAGCAGAGACAAAATGCGGGAAAGGGACGGCCGCTGGGCACACCGAGTTGGAGTCCGAAAACCTGTTCACAAAATACGCCGGACACTGGTATGCGATCAGTTTGAGCGATAGCCAGATCCAGACTCAACTCGCGGAAGAATTTCTGGCCAAATTACGAGCAGCTACCCGGCTACGCAGACAGCGACATTTAATTATATTTCATTTCATTTTATTTTACTGCCGCTGCTGCTGCTGCTGCATCTTGGAGGGCTTTTTCGGTAATGCTCGCTGCACTCGACGCATTAATGATGACTTTGCCCTGAATTGCACAGGCCTACACTCAATAATAACAATAATCATAAAGGGGAGAAGCTGCGCAGGCACAGACGAAGGCACAGGCAGAGGCAGAACAGAGGCCAAGGCAGAGGCAAATCGCCAATTGGCAATGGCAATGGCATGTCCAAAGTCGAGAGCAGGAGCAGGTCCCTGGCCATGTCCATGTCCCCATGCCTTGATTATGCGCGCGTTCCGTGCACCTCCCCTCGCCCTGTGTCCTCCCTGCAACGTCCTCATTATTTCTACTCGTCGGACATCAATTTGAGATCATTGCTACTGGTGCTACGGCTACTGGAGGAGCGCCCAGCTCTGGAGCCGGGAAGCCCAGCTGAAACTGGTACTGCCACTGCCACTGCCACTGAGCTCTTCTGCCACTGGGGAGAAGGTGTCGAGTGCTTGAAATGTTTTAAATACAAAAATTAATAAAGCTCTCTCGTGCTTACAATGTGTGTTGGCATTTTCCATTCTTTCAATTACCTGCCCAGAGCATTCCCCCCCTGAAGTTGGTAAATGGGAGAAGGGAGCTTGGAGCTGGAAGCAAATTATTAACTTAACACTTGATGCCCACTTAAAACGATCGGGAGGGTAATAAAAAGTAGGAGTCTGCTATTTATTGGTTTTTAAATGAAGGATCTAGGGAAGAAAGAAAACAATTGCTTTAGAAGAGATCTTAAATGTCCATTAAAAGACTGATTTTAGGCTGAATCTACATGAAAGATAGCTTCCCTTAAACCTAGACATATTTAAATGGAATTATAAATGCATAATTCATAGTTTGATAACTCAAAAATGTTTTTTGTAAATTTAAAAGTATATATTTTATTTGTCACACGATAAGTGTTATCAAGATTCTGTAAAAGTAAATATTTTGGCATCCCAATTAGTTTGCATTAAATGTTTTAATCTATTTAATTCTATTTTAAAGTTCACCTTAAGCCCTGCCAAAACAACTAATATATTAACTCGACATTTTACCAAACCCTTCTCCCTAGCTAATCCTTTAAATACTCAAAGAAATGCCTTAACTACCTGCCTGCTCAGAATGTTAACATTTCCAATATCCCAAAGGTGGTGGTGGATAATTTGATAGTGTCGCTGGGCATCGATCAAGGCACAGCTGACGACTTTCCCGGAGGTTCCGAGGAACCAGGAACCGTTAACGGAAGAGTAAGCTGCAGTGACAACCCCGCATGCAAGGGAAGTCAGCGTGTATTTGTGTTGTTTTTTTCAGGCGACATCCTGGCCTATGTAGGTGCCCTTGCCAATGCCAAATGCCGAGTGCCGAATGCCAAATTACAATTTCAAGTTCAACATGCCGGGGCGGAATAATTTCCTCGACGGCAGCCCCTCCTACTTTTTGTCCTCTTTGCTCCTGTTCTGACCCTGTCCCTGTGCCTGTCCCTGCGGCTGGAGAACTCGTTCAAGTGTGACTCTCTCGGCCGGACGGACGGCTCTCAGCTAACTGTTTCACATGATCCTTTGTCCCTTTGTTCCCATCCCCTGTCCGAGTCCGTGTTGCGCTTGAGGAATTCCCCGCTCGGCAAATTATTACCTACACACATGGCCTGGGCGACTGTGTGGGCTACTCCAATTATAAGTCAATTAAATAGGTTAAAAGTTAGAAATAAACTGGCAGAGAGGGGACACATTTTGTCACGGCCGAATGAGCGGGAGACAATTTACGACAGGAGCTTCCCAGGCAGAGGATCCTCGGATCCTGGACTACCTGAGCTGCGCTAGAGAGCTCTAGCTCTTCTCCCTCTCTCTCTGCTCTTATGCAACCGCCTGATATTTTATTATTATCAATCAATAAAAGATTCGACGAATGCCGAGATTCATGCAAATTCTAAACTGATTCTCGCGGACAATTGGCCCATTGATCAATCATTTAAGCGACGCGAAGCGAACCAAGAGCAAAGCAATCAAGTGATCTGTGAGCCTAATCGACACCGAAAGAAATCGATGCACACTGTCCGGAGACCGGAGACCGGAGGAGACTGGAGGAGGTAGTGTAACCATCAAGTGGCAGCAAACGATTTTAATTCAATCGCACCAATTAGGCCAGAGCCGCAGGCGCCCCCGAAATGGTTCCTATATGCGCTCAATTAACTCAAATATCTCTAGATGTAAATAATCGCACTGCGGCTTGACAATTTGCGTCACAGATGGGAGATGGGAGATGGGGGGCTGGGGTGATGAGCTGGTAGCCACTGTGACCACTGGAGCCCGAGGAATGCTCGAAAGCAAAGTTCAACATTTCGTTCGCCTCGCTCACTAATCTGTCGGGGTCAATCGATGTTAAGTAGAATCACGAATACCAAATTAATTGATGCCGTTGATATGCGCAGCTCCCTGTGTTTTCTTAGTTTCCATTCTGCAGTCTTCGGCTGCCAGCTTCCAGTCTTCAGAGTTCTCTTTCTCTCTGGCTGATGATCCATCCATCCATCTCCAGTGGCTGTCCCCGCCCTTCGATCGCCATCGAAGATGTGTGTCAATCTGTGAGTGCGGCACCCATGCGCGACCACTTCTAGCGAGTGTCAAACGCGTAAATAATACTCGGTTCATGTTTTGAATTAATTTTAATTGAGATTCATTTATAGGCAATCAGTTAGATTGTTCTCAGCGAGCTCTGCTAGCTTGGCGAATGCGCACGTACCAAGTATCTGATGGATACAGGCAGGGCATGGTGAGATTTTCACTCTTAGGATTATCTGAGGATCAGGTTTAGCAGGCAGTAAGTATCCCCCAGATCTCCATCTTTATTTCCCCAGGGAATTGTGTAACAGAACTCTAATCTTTTCATTTATTTTATTACCTCAGCTTAGTTCTTTTAAGCCCGCTTCTTGCCCATAGAATTCCCATGCACAATTAAACCCTAATAACACCCCTAACCTAACCGCTCCCTTACTAAACGCTGTACTAAATGCCGTCTATCGCTCGATGGTCGTAATTAATAAGACACGCCAGCAATCATAATTGAAAACATGTCTCTTAGCGCCGAAAGCCTCGTAACAGCAACACGTTGCACGTTGCCGGAGGGGGCAGGGGGCAGGGGAAAGTGGAATGGGACCCTGTATCAAACAATCTTAAACTTAACAAGCCACAGAACACAACACACACACTCCCCCTACTTGCGGCGAACTATCTTCCTCCTCCCTCCGCCATCCCATCGACGATTGTTTGACTTTGCAGCCGTGTTGCAAGCTGCAAACTGCACTTCAAGTGTGCGAGTGTGCGGCTGTGTGTGTGGTTGTGTCTATTAGCAAAGACAGCTAGGAAAATACCAGTTGCTGGCTGCAGGTTGCCACTTGCTACTTGCTACTTGCCAGTTGCTGTGTTGCACGTGAGAGACGAGTCGAGACGAGACGCGGCGCAGACGAGCGTAAGATAAACAATTGCCTCTCGGAAGGCAGCACAGCGGCCACAGTGGCCACAACGGCCGGAACGTGCGGCCAGCCAAATGCAATTAAGCTAAAAATGTGAAAAATATCCCCCAGCAGTGCTGCTGCTGCTGCTGCTACTCCCTGGATAGACACATCCTCCTCCTCCTCCTCCCCACACTCCTCCTCCGTGTGGCAGCCATGTCTGCGCCCAGAAATGGTAGCCCCTCTCGATAAATAAAAATGTAAATTATGCCTGCTCCTCCGCTCTGCTCTAAATTGATAAAAGCTGCACGGCCGGGGCGGAGCTGCATCGGAAATGGTGGAGGTCGTACGGAATATAGAGTTTTAATTGGCGTTAGTGGATGGTCTGCGATAGAGAGTGGATTAATTGATGAGATAATTTGCGGCCAGAACGGAGGATGCGAAGGCAGAGAGTGGATATCGAAGTAAATGCTTGGATAAACAGAGATATATTAGCATGCTCGGGTTTTTAATTAAGATCTTTCCAAGGTAATTATGTGAAATTATAAGTTACTTAATTACCAATACGTATATTCATTAAAATGTTCTGAAAAGCATCGACTTTGGTTGCTTAAAATGATAATATATTAATATTACCTTCAACAGATATTAACGATTTACAGATCTGGGGATTATACAATCCTAAAGTAAGCAAACTCAGTTAGGTATTTAAGAACTCCAGAACTCCCTTCCAAGTGACTTGACTCTTTAAGATAATCCTCAGATGCTCTAATCCCGCCAAAGAAGCTAAACAAAGGGACTTTTCGAAAAGGGAACTAGACTCTGTAGACACCCATTTCAATTGCACAATTTGGACAGCTGTGCGCGAAGGCAGCCGAGCAGGACCCTTCGCATCTTCGAGTCCTGCCGCTCGTCTGGCTCGTCCTTCCTGTAACTGCAGTTGCGTCGGCGTTCGCTTTGACATTCGCTGGCCCAGTGCAAGTGGCACCTTGAGGGGTCCTGTAAGCGAGGGCTGAACAGGAAGCGGCCTGAATTTCGGCCGGGGACCGCTGATAGCCGAGAGCCCTACTTAGATAACAATTGCAGAAAGTGCATTCGCAATGTAAGTGCAGCCAAGACAGCTGAGCTCGGTGCCACGCGGAGTGGAAAGGATGCCCCGGGCGCAGGCCAGGCCGGGATATGTGTCAAGGGCAGGCGCCAAGTCAGGGATGAAGCGAAGAAGCCAAGAAGAAGTAGAAGTCGCAGTCCGTCGTCCTACTGGAACCTACAGCTGTCGCAAGGTCCGCAGTCAACAGTCGGGGTCACACCCACCGGCCAGGACGGACGACAATCAGCAATGAAACAGGACCAGCGAAAGGGAATTGCGACAGAAAACCGCAAGCCAAATTGACCGGAAGCTCTTATTAATTTGCTATTAGCCATAGACAGACAGGAAGTTAACTTAATTTGTGTGGCTTTGGCCTAAACAGACTGGACACGGAAAAAACCAGCGGCAGCAAAACAAAACGTTTTCTAAACAGGATGTGACGAGAGCCTGTGAATGCGGTGAAAACTTCAAACAACCGGCCAACGGGGACCTGTCCAGTGGTTAAAAATGCAAGTGAGCTTTTACAGTTAGCGCTAACGAAGGCTGATTAGATCAGACAGGACAAAGGACATCCTTTGTGCCCCCAATCGAGGTAAATTAAAATGTTTGCTCCCATTGCGTTAGGTCGCTTTTGCCCCCGCTTTCACTTTTTTTACAACAAACTCTTCGAAAGGGGATGCGACTGAGGTGGGGGAAGGAACCCCAGACTTGAGATCGCAGAACCGCGATACACTCACAACACCAGCAGAAAGAACAAAAGTCGTTAATGATAAGAGCCCAAATGACGTACAGCCCCTCTTCTCTGCTCTCTTCTCCGTTTTGTTTTTTTTTGCACACATGCCAAGGTTCACCTTGGACTCGAGTTGGAGTGGAAGTGTTCCCGTTTTTATTGCCACATCGAGACAGGAAGCACTCGGCATCAACTCGCCGCACAATGGGGGAAGACCTCTCCTGCTTGCTCCAGACAATTGCTGTTTCACAAATGAGGTGCGAGCTCTCGATGGCGAGATTATCATATCAGGGCACACATCGGATGCGGAGAGGCCGTGCCGAGAGCACCCTCGTTTGCGTAGGAAACAGCAGTGTCCTACTTCTGCGTGTCCTGCTCCAGAGACAGCGCCAGAGCCAGAGCCACAGCCAGCTTCAGCTCCTGTTCCTGTTTCTGTTCCTGCTGCCGCTCCTGAAAGTGAAACCCGAGGTCTGACAGGAAGCGTGTGCCCAATGTATTCCGTATTCTGGTTTTCTTAAGCAGCACGTGCTGCTGAGCCAGGAGATGAAAGGAGAACAACACCCCTCAGAGGCTGTGGCCAAAGGGATAAATTGCTATAATCGGATGGTAACGGAACTACTTGAATATATAGCAAGACAAATGGGGCAAGCTCTAAGAACTTAAAACTAGATATCGGTAATAGTTATAATATATTTTCAACTTACAAGCTAAGACCTTGCTTAGCTAAGTCTTAGAAAAATCCTGCCTAACTTGCATTTAAAAATAATTAAATATTAGATCCAGGTGTGCTTTTGGCTCCAAATTTTATATTTTCCACAACTCCACAACTTTTTTTTTTTCCAGAGTATAACTTCCTGAGCCCATAAACTCAGCCCTCGGACCCTGAGTGTTTCTGCCAGCCCTCCGGCATTTGCGAATAATGATTTTATGCCTTCGATGACAGTTCTCCGGCTGACGCCAAGTTTTGTTTGGTTAGATCGGCTTAATTATTCGTAGACAAATGGCCATGGCCATTTGCAGCGAGGCAGGCGTAAAAAAACGTAAAAAAGTCAATTAAAAAGGAGGGGACCAGGGGCCTAATGCGGCGGGTGACAAAGGGAGCTGCTGTTGTTGGCATCGCGAACTGTCAGCGGACACGCGCCACCATGGAGTTGCAAATTCCGAGTTATGCGTGCGAAAATGTTGCATGGCCAAGTGGCAACTCCGGCAAACGCAAACGCAAACTCAAACGCTAGCAGAGGCTGGGGGATGGGAGCCTGGCAAATGGCGAGTGGAAAGCACGGCACCTTGCTCCATCTCCGTCTCCGTATCCGTCTGGCGTCGCTTTTAATGCTTTTCTTGGTGTGAATTAATTTTATTGCCTAATTGTCTCTCCACGCCACATGTTGGAACTATTAAGCGCATTTTAAACAGGCCCAACTATGTAAGTTTATGGGCCTCCCTGCCCCGCCCCCTTTTCCGAGGCCCTACCACTCTCGAACTTTACGAGTCCGCCCGCAGAAAAATGTGTTTTCCAAATATATTCACCTCTCCTCTCTAGAGACCCAAACCGTTTTTGGCGACACTTAGAATTGATATTTTCCCTGCTCTAAACGCTGGAATATGTCTTTATTTTTAAGCGGAAAACGTTTTGCCAGGCCCAAAAAATCGGCAAACAGGAAATGCTCTCTGGGAAATATAAGTATTTCGGGGAATCTGCGGCAACGGAAGAAATTCTTAAAGGTGTATTTTAATGGCAAAAAGTATTTGTTTGCCGGAAATGTTTGAAAACTATGAAGCAGTTAAAGTATTAGTTTTGAGACTTTGTTACTTGTTATGGATTCAAAATCCTAGGATTCTTACATTAATATTATTCAGGAAACTGACAAGGTTAAAGTTTAAGGAATATTATAATCTTAATTTGAGGAAGAAAATGGATTTGAGGCTATATCTTTAAAATCAAACAAGATATTAATATATAAGATGTAAAATACGGTAATTTGTGGAATTAAGATAGCAATAATAATGTACTTCCTAGGCAGACATAGGTTTCTACTCTTTAAAAACTAGTATGCAAATATTTAGTTATCTTAGACGATTTTACGTTATACCTACAAAAGTTTTAACTATTTAATGGATATCCTAGGACTCTCCGGGAAACCGCTTAGCTGGTATATCCGATCACTTGAAGACTTTTTCGTTAATTAGTCCAGCATGTACCGCTTTCATCCCACAGATACGTATCTTTTGCAGGGCCCTTGGTATTATTTCAGCTGTTCCCGAAGTTGTCTAGGACCGCCATCGCTCGCCTGGTCCCTGGTCCCTGTCACCCTCACCTGTTTGCACTGCCATGGCAACGGGGATCGACCGCCCCTCCGCCAGTGTTTTCCTCTCGGCGAGCAAGCGTTTTTTATTAATTGCACGTGGGGGACCTTCGGTGGTTGTGTCTGTGTCTTCTAGCCGTTTTTTTATTTTCTCTCTTTTTGTTGCCAGTTCCAGTTCCTATTCTGCCCTGCAGTTCCTGTTCCCTTCTGACCGGTAGTGCTGCTGTTGTTTTTTCTTTCCTGACTTTTCCTCAGCACTTCCCGCTCATTTTTTCCTCCTTGGCACAATGGGTTAACCCACACACACTAGCGCTGTGGCACAGTCGCACATCTGATCACTTCCCCGACTCGATTACGCTTCCGGTGGCCGCTTCCCTGCTTCTTTTTAGTGCCAGCGGATCCTGCCATCGAATGACACAATTTCTGTTTTGTCATCTGCCGGAGAAGGCTTCCTCCGCCGCTTCTCCTCCTCGGGCTATTGTCATTAGCCTCCTTTCTACACGAAATACACAGAGCGTAGAGGTAGCTCCGCCTGATGATGATCGTGGCAATTAGGTGAGCACTGCGCTGCGAGCTGCAAAGGCAAATCCATTGTCTGGGCCGGGGCTCGGCGAACATAAATTATGGGATAATCCGACATAAGCGTATTTCCATGATCTGCTCGGGGCCCTCAACGAGGGTTTTATAGGAGACTGAATGAATGAATGAATGAGTGAGTGAGTGAGTGACTGAAGCAGTGATTGAGTGACTGACTGGCTGACAACTTCCTGCAGCAGAGAGAGGGGAAAATCTCTCCCTACCTCCCTCTCTCTCCCTCTTTCTAATTAGTGTCTGTGTAATTTGCTTGGCAGATTAGCTGACATTCACATTACCTGCCGTGCTATAACTGCGGCCACTAACATCGCTGGATTAGGTCTGGCTAACACGCAAAGTTTAGCCATCGCATCCCTCGTGTGGGGAACAAAATACGATGACACCGATAAGCGGCTACCGCCGTCTGACATGCGAGCTGCCAATCCCAGCTCACACCCCACTCAGCCCATGGCCCACCGCCCACCGCCCACTTCCCACCTGGTGGCTGGTGGCTGGTAACTGGCGGCTTTCAATTTGCACAGGAATTGATTTGTTTTTTTGGGGTTAGTGTCAAGCACGCAAGCCGGGTCAACACTCAACTCTGACCCCCAAGGGATGCAGCTGGTCCGCAGGAAAAAGAGAAGTGTCCATGAGGCATATTCTGTCCCCATTTGTATTTTATTTTTTTGGTAATGCGATTGTCTTAATTGTGTGTCTAATCAATCAAATTCTGTTTACTTAAAACCGCGCACACACTCGATGCGACTCGACTCGCCTCTCGTCTCGCGGCACCCACAAAATTGGGGGCGCTTCATTATGATAACATTGGGAATTTATCGAATTCCGTTCTTGGGCTTGTGCGGCGGTTATCTTCCGAGGCGAACGCATAATTCCCGGAGACCCGTGCGATTAGATTAACCCGGCGACAGTGTCGCGGGGCATTTGATATAACGCTGGTCAGGCTTTGGCTTTGGGTTTCCAACTGTCCAGTCGAAAGGCCTCCGATAAACACAGGCAAGCACACTAATTAAGGCGCTAG
>JAEIHY010003843.1:0-41868 GCA_018904565.1 Drosophila tsacasi
TCGCTATGCCACCGTGGAGGACGTGGTGTCCGACTACCGGCTCATGTTCTCCAACTGCCGGCAGTACAACGAGGAGGGATCTAACATCTACGAGGACGCCAACGCCCTGGAGCGGGCGCTGAACGAGAAGCTGAAGGAGTTCCCGGGACTGGTGGAGGTGAAGAAACCCCTGCAGAAGTACAGCAAGGTGGGACGGAAGCCAAAGATCGCTATAATCTCGGATCGCCTCTGGCAGTTCTACGAAACGGTGCGCGAGTATCAGGAGCCCAAGGGCAAGCGGCAGCTGTCGCTCATCTTCACGAAGCTGCCGTCCAAGAACGAGTATCCGGACTACTACGACATCATCAAGGAGCCCATTGACATGGAGCGCATTGCCCAGAAGTTGAAGCAGGGCGCCTACGAGAGCCTGGACGACTTGGCGGCGGACTTCCTGCTGATGCTGGAGAATGCCTGCAAGTACAACGAGCCCGATTCGCAGATCTACAAGGATGCGCTGGTGCTACAGCAGTTGACGCTGCAGCTCAAGCAGCAGCTGCGCACAGAACGGGACGCGCTGCCCGATGTTCCTCTGGCCGTGCAGGAGCTCTTCCTGACACTGTTCACTACCCTGTACAATCACCAGGACGAGGAGGGACGCTGCTACTCGGACTCCCTGGCCGAGCTGCCCGAGTACGATGAGCTGGGCGAGGGGCAGAAGGTGCGTGGCATATCGCTGGATCTGATCAAACGAAGGCTGGACAAGGGTGCCTACAAGCGACTGGACATCTATCAGGAGGATGTTTTCGCGTGCCTGGAGCGGGCACGGAAGCTGTCCCGCACCGACTCGGACATATTTCAGGACTCCATTGAGCTGCAAACATACTTTATCCGCAAGAGGGACGAGATTTGCAAGGACACCCTCAGCTCGTCGGCCCTCAGTTTCACGCTGGAACGCCTCCTGGCCGACGTGGAGGTGACTCGCCAGCAAAAGGCCCAGCAGGAGGAACAGGACCAGGAGCAGGACAAGGAGAAGGACGAGTTTAACGGCGCCAAGGGCGAGAGCATGACAATCAACCAGCAGGTCTACTCCCCCGGCGATTTCGTCTACGTGCAGATGCCGGAAAACAAGATCCCCTCAATAGCCAGCATCGAGCGGCTCTGGACGTCGCCCGCCAACGAGAAGCTGATGCAGGCCTCGATCTTCGTGCGACCACACGAGACCTACCACGTGACCACGCGCAAGTTCCTCGAAAAGGAGGTGTTCAAGAGCAGCATCTCGCAGACAATCTCAATGGACAAGGTGCTGGGCATGTGCTACGTGATGCACATCAAGGAGTACATCAAGATGCGCCCCGAGCGGCTGCCCGAGAAGGATGTGTTCGTCTGCGAGTCGCGCTACAACCTCCAGGCTCGATGCTTCAAAAAGCTCAAGAGCTGGCCGCCGATGCGCGAGGGCAGCTCCATAAAGTTTGTGCCGCGCGAGCAGCCGCTGGAGCTGAAGCGCGTGATGTCCGTGTTCAAGGAGCGCCTCGAGAAGCACAAGGGTGAGCTGGAAGAGCTCAAGCTGCAGGAGACGATGGTGGAGAAGGAGAAGCCGAATGTCTCCTGCGACCCGCCGCCGAATGCCGAGGACAGCAGCGTCTACTACCAGCAGTACAACACCGTCTGCAGCGGAGCCATCAAGACGGGCGACTTTGTTTACGTGGCCACGCAAACCGGCAAGCAGTCGGTGGCCCAGGTGCAGCAGATATGGGAGCAAAGCGGCAAGTCCTACTTCAAGGGCCCGTGGCTGCTGCCGCCTAGCGAGACGACGCCGGGCCTGGGCAAGCAGTTCTTCCGCCAGGAGCTGCTCCTGAGCACCGTCGAGGAGGTCAGTCCGGTGGTGGGCATCGTCGGACGCTGTGCCGTCCTCGAGTACGCCGAATTTATAGGCTCCCGGCCCACGGAGATATCCGAGAGCGATGTGTACATCTGCGAATCCGTCTACGATGAAGTGAAGAAGGCGCTTCGCAAGCTGGTTGCCGGCAACATGCGCAAGTTCCAGCACAGTCCAGCCGTCACCGAGGACGAGATCTTCTACTTCAAAACCCCCATCAAGCCGGCCAAGGATGTGAAAAACGAGATTAATGAGCTGGGCATGCTGGAGGACTCGATGGATGGGGACACGCCGTCGCTGAGCTCGGATATTGCGGCTCTGTCCTCGCCGGCGCCCTCGGTGAACTCAACGCCACTGACCTCCAAGATAAAGGCTGCCAAGTCGGCCAAGAAATGCCTCACCGGCTATATACTCTACTCGAGTGAAGTCCGAAAAAGTAATTCCTTTCAATCTGAACTTCCCAGGGTCATATCTATATCGAAATCTCTTCATTTCAGGCATTTGCCAGAGCAACCCGGACGCCACTTTCGGAGACATATCGCGCATGGTGGGCACCGAATGGAAGAATCTCCCCTCCAGCGCCAAGCAGAGCTGGGAGGATCGCGCCAGCAGGCAGAACGAGGAGACTGCGGCAATGCGCCGCGAGCTGGACGATGCCCAGAACGGCGCCAGTCCCTCGCCCCAGGTGTCGCAGGATGGACAGGGCCTGGTCTTTGAGTGCCAGTGGGACAAGTGTGACTATCAGTTTGAGGAGCTGAGCGACTGCACCGAGCACTGCATGTCCGACGCCACTGGGCACATACAGCGGCATCCGCAGGCGGGCGTGGAGATGGAGTACGTGTGCCTCTGGCGCAACTGTCCGCGGATCAAGAAGTCCACGCAGGCCTTCCCCAATGTCCTGCGGCTCGTGAAGCACGTGCGCGAGGTTCACCTGAGCAAGTGCGGAAAGCACGTGTCCGCAGGCGAGCGCAGCAAGAACTTCGTGTCGCGGCGGCACAAGAATGCGACACTGGCCACCGCAGTGCCCATTCCGTCTAGCAATGCGCAATCACCGCGAGGGCCCAACAACCACGAGGCATCCTTGCATCTGCAGCAACACCAGCAGCAGCAACACCACCATCAGCAGCAGCAGCTCATGCACCAACATCCGCAGCAACAGACAATCGTCCTGGGACCGCCCCCAGAGCCAATGTTCGTCACCGTGCCACCTCGCACCACTCGCGTCATCCACTCGGAAGCGTACATAAAGTACATTGAGAGCCTGCAGACCGGCAGCCACCTCAACGTGGCCACCTGTCAGAACAGCTGGCGCCGGGCCATGACCCATGTCACGCCGGCGCAAGTTGTGGCCAAGGCGCCGCTGCCCGAGCGCTGGCTCGGTCCCAATCTGCGCGACCAGGAGAATGTGGTGCAGGCCCTGTGCCACCTGCGCAACTTCATGCTCGACGATGTGCTGCAAATACGTCGCAACTGTAACTAGCCAATCGTAATCCTCTTATAAGCCCAAAGCGTTCCGAGTTCGATGTTCAAATATAAACAGAATCAATTAATAACAGAGCTATATTTGTGTTTATGGTGTTGGGAGTGAAAAATATCCAAGAAATTATCAAAGGTATATAAAATTGACGCGAAAGTCGATATATAAATTGATATCTATATATAGTAGGGTGGTGACTTGTCAATATTCTACTTGATATATCGGAAAAGGGGCTACTAAAATCCCTATTTTCGGTAACATCAACAATTTAACATCCTTAGATTGACTAATATTAACATAAGAATATTGTTTTATTTGACGATCATTTCCCGTAAAAATCCCGGATCCGCCCCTGTGTTCCCATATGTTGTTTGTTATCACGCTGGCGATGACGTCATGGCAACGATTCGAACTGGGAATTATTTTTCGTGGGTTTTGTTTTGCTCCGCAGCTACGACAACAAACCGGTTCCCCCATAGAGTCGTCGTCGTCACCCAGTTATTTTGTGGTGCTTATCTAATTGGGCCTGCTCAGTGGTGCTCAGTGCCGCTCAGTGGCGCTCTTTTCGGGTTTCCTCTGGCGAAGGCGACTCCTGCTCGCCATCGAGTTCGCGATTCCGGCTACCGAATTTCAGTCGTAGTGAAGCGCTCGCACACGGCGGACGCTATTTATCCATCAGAGGAAGATAACCAAGTATTAGATCAACCAAAGGATCCACAATGTCGGAGGGCGAGTCCAAGTTCGGTTTCAAGGACATGGAGAAGGCGTTGGAGACGCTGAAGCTGCTGGAGAGCCATGACATGCAATATCGCAAGCTCACGGTGCGCGGTCTGCTCGGCAGGGCCAAGCGGGTGCTATCCAGTAAGTATTTCTGGCCATGATAATAATAACTAGAGTCTAAGTCTGAAATTGCCTCTGCAGTGACCAAGGCGGAGGAGAAGCTGAAGAATATCAATGAGGCTATCGGAGTTTTTGAGAAATGGCTGGAGGAGAACGGTGGCGGAGCTTCCAATAAGAATGCCAAGACCGACAGTGATGACAAGGTGGAGACGGTGCCCGGTTTGGGCTTCAAAGACAAGGCGGCTGCGGAGGCGACGCTGAGGTAAGCGAGAGCAGGTCATCCTAGCGGGCATGCTAATGGGCCGGCGGGAGACCTTCAGACCAGGCGGCCAGCGACGACGTCAAATGATGTCATGCCACAGTTTTAGAGTGTCGAACTCGGAAGTCTCATTAGTTGATAGAGTGAGCAACCACTCTCCCTCCGAGCGTTGTGTATATGGATGTGTGTACTAGGGTGGATCGATTTATAATAATACCTAAAGCTCAATAAATTTTTGCGGCCACTGCGTTACGTTTTGTCTGTAATTATATAAGGTAGAACTAAATAACTCAAACGCTCTTGTTTAACAGTCTTTTAAACCCACCATTATCTTTCTTTCGGTAATATATAAAATCTAATTATACGAAATTAGCGAGTATATCTGAAAATAGTTTGGTATATATAAAACAGAAGAAATTATTCACATTCCTCGATTACCAAAAACATTTATTATGTAGGTTATTCATCACTCAGCCGGTCCACCCTAATATTTACATACTTGTTTATATCATCCGCACATTCCTCAGCCGGCATGTATCCAAAATATTTATATACATATATGCATCTCGTCGCATTTGCAGCATCTTGGCGGAGCGCGATCCGGACTACCAGAGGCTGGCCATCAAGGGGCTGATTGGCAGCTCTAAACGAGTCCTGTCCGGCACCAAGAACGAGGACAAGATCAATGCCATCAAGGAGGCAGTCCAGTTGCTGGAGGATTTCCTCGAGAAATTTGAGGCTGAGAACCGGATCAAAGAAAATCGCGCATACTTGCCCGTGACAGTCATAACCAAGCTGCCGGAGCCCAAGGACGACTCTCTGGCTAGTGAGTTCCTTGGAGCCTATGGCGGCTCCAAGGCCAAGGGCAACTACAAGCACCTGCGCACCATGTTCCCCAAGGAGGACGAGACCACCAGCTGGGACATTGTCCGCAATCGGCAGCTAGCCAAGCTGCTGGAGCAGATCAAGAGCGAGGAGGCCAAACTCTTCGATGCGGAGACCGGAGCACCCACCGATCTACACCTGCAGCTCATCCACTGGGCCTACAGCCCGCAGCCGGACAAGCTGAAGCAGTACATCGAGAAGCTGGCTAAGAAGACTCCCGAGAAGCGGAAGCAGGAGAGCAGCAGCAGTGCCATTGACTCCAGCAGCACCAGCCAGGACTCCGACCAGGATGACAAGCCCAAGAAGAAGAAGAAGAAGGAGGAGTGAAACACACACAGCTGCCAGTTTAACGAACAGAAACGTTTCAAATGCCCCGGCTTTCGTTTCCGAAACCAATCCAGTTTGACTTGCAAGTTTTTAAAATCCTCCAAATCTTTTCAGGCAGCCATATTGCATTGGTTTCGAAAACGGAATCGGAGCTTAATAGTTTATTTAAGTAACTCAACCTCAACGCAGACTACGATTAATGGGAGACATCCTGTACTTTTCCTCCCCTATCAGGGGTAACCAGTGAAATCACTATGGGGTTGAAGTCACCTAAGAGTATGCAATAAAATGTCAGAAGAGCAAATATTGCCTGCTTTTGGACACCTTTTCATATTGATTTCGAATCCCATAGCGATTTCGCGGTCTACCCGCTATGTAAGTACTATATATACACAGATTTATGAATGTTATGTAGGCGTGCTATGTAATATCTTACAGTACCAAACGTGTATGTATATATTCCGCTTTGATGAGCCCGGCGGCGGCGGCGGCCTTCGGAATCAATAAATATGTTGGCTGGTGTCAGCTACTCCTCACGCAGCTCATCGTGGCGAAACCTTCGTTCCAAATTCAAACACACACACGCAACTAGATTACACAATGTACAGGGGACCCGGCCACGCCCACTCGGCTGCATTCCCACGTTCCGCCCACATATGAATACCCGCACATACACGCATGCTGGAGCGGCTAATATTTGTGCAAGCCGGTGGTATCGTAATAATCCGACTTGGCCACGCGCGGCGAATGCGTCTGCGAGTCGCCGGAAGTCGGCGGTGTCTTGGCCAGCGACAGTGTCAACTGCTGGTGCTGATGCTGGTCACCCTTGCCGCCGTTGGATCCGGTGGTTAGGTGGCCATAGGCCATGTTGAAGAGTGCATCCGGATCGCACACGAAGCGGTAGACATAGCGCTCACCATTCACCTTCTGCATGATGCCCTTCTCGTAGTAGTAGCGGAGACTGCGAGACAGCTTGTCGTAGTTCATGGCCGGACGGTTCTTCTGGAGACCCCAACGGCGGGCCACCTCCTCCGGTTCGATCAGTTTGAATTCCATGCCACGCCCAGTCCAGGCAATGCAGCTGGCACTGGTCAAGTTTTGTAGTTGAAAGTTAGAAGGGAAAAAAAGTATTTACAGTCTTGGAACTCACCTGGTTGTGGGCTCGTCCAGCAAGGCCACCAGAAACTGCCACAGCTGCAGTGATCCCCTCCGCTGGCTGATCGTTTGGCCATTGCTGCTGGTGGAGATCCCGTTGCTGGCATAGAACTGATCCAGGCGCAGCTCCGCATCGCTGGAAGTGGTGGAGTCCACGACATTCGGTCGCAGTGCCGTGGGATAGGTGGATGAGATGGTGGCGTTGTAGGGACCGCTGTCGTACTTCAAATCCGGATCGGTCACCACAGCTGCCACGGAGCTGGGCGAGAGTTCCCGGTAGACAGACTGCGTCTGTTGCTGGTGGGCGTAATGCGAGGGCGTGGCGTAGACCGCCGAGCTGGATATGACCGCCGTGTGGCTGAACTTAAAGGCGGAGGCGGCGTGCAGCGGTGTCAGGTGGGTTAGGTGGGCGGCCTGCTGCTCCGCTGCCGGCTGGTGATGGTGTCCGGGATGATGGTGGTGATGATGGGGATGCAGTGCGGCGGCGTGCTGCAGTTGCTGCTGTTGAAGATGCTGATGCTGCTGGTGATGATGCTGCTGTTGCTGTTGCTGCTGCTGTTGTTGCTGCTGTTGTTGCTGTTGCTGTTGCTGCTGCTGCTGAGCTGCCGTCGTGGTGGAGTCCGCATGCTCGATCTTGGTGTGGTGCGGAAAGTGCTGGCCGGAGGAGACATCGCTGCAGTAGGCAGCTGCGGCTGCGGCAGCGGCGGCGGCGGCAGCAGCGGCTGCTGCTGTGGCAGCGTCTGCAAAAAGGGAGGACACGACAAGGGAGTCAGGAGCCAGCCAAGAGCTAAGTGAAAGCCGCTTTTATGCACGTTTGAGCAATGTCTCGTCATCGGGGGAATGGGCACTAATTACATGGGTATTCTGGTTACCCTTTCCTAGAGGAATGGTTGCATGGCTTTTAGATGATTGGGGCTGTGCCTAGTTTAAAATGTACCCTTAAAAATGGAATTATGGGGAAACTAATATAACAACTTGTTAAAAAGGCGGAATTCACAAGAATTTGATGCTGAACATATGTATGTTGTTAATCTCATGCTGAGCAAACAAATTTGGTGGTGCGAGTGAGGTAACTACAAGGATACAACCTAATTTTTTATAGCTTCCCTGTTTATTTTGCAATCTTATCCCGAAACTTTAAAGGTTATATAAGAAAGACTAGTCTAAATATTCATATTTTAAGTCTTATTTTGGTTAGTTCTGTGTATTTCCAGAAAATTATTTTATATTCCACTATATAACAAGACCAACATACATATATTTCTATTTTAAGGGTATTCGTAGCTTCGTTGATGCCCTTAGACCTTATATTATGACATTGTTTTGCTTTGTTTATGCTGTTCTTGCTCTGCTAAATGGCCAAGGTATTTAGCAGCAATTAATTATTGAAGCAACCCGCTCGCCCCCTCCTGCCACTCCAGCCACTCTGGCTGCAAAATGCTCAATATGCTGCAATTTAACGGCACCATCCCCTTGGCACCAGCCCTGGAGTTGGTCCTTTTCATTAGGTTGCTACTCCTCCTCCTCCTTCTCAGTGGCCCTCATCGCGACTCGACGCTGGGCGCATTAAAAATTCAGGAGATACCTTTGCATAATCCATGAGCAAGTGTCGACAAGTAAAAACATCATTCCCGATAACAACAATGATGGAAAAGTGAAGACCTGTTGGCCCTGCCCAGTGGGAATGGGTGAGGGTGCGGGTGTGGGGTGTGTGGGAGTGCATCATCCTCGGCTGGAAGGCATGGGGGTGGCCGCCTTTACTGGGGGATGGTTGGGGGGTATAGCTAACACAAGCCATTCAGCCCTGGCGCTTTCGTGATTGAGCTGCTTGTTCGACGAACGGGATTCCGGATTCCTCCCACCGGAGGCCAGCAGCTAACAGAGCCCGCGGATCTGGGCCGCCAAATTGAATTCTACGCTCGTGCCGCCAATTGGATTAGCGGTTAGTAACACCGGCGATATTGTTATTGTAAATTATGCGCGCACTTTCTTGCATTTTATTTGAAAAAATATTGCCAAGCAATGAGCCAAGGCGAAGCCACGTCTAAATTGAGTTACTGCCTGATAGCTGGCCATAATTTGAATAAATGATGAACACGGCCCGGGACGGCTTTAATAATTTACTTTTGATTTTCTCGAAAAATATATATGGACTCACCTTCGTCGCTCTTTTTCAGAATGCCCGCGGGTGGCGATGATGGGAATCTGGTTGGAGCATAAATCACAAAATATTGAAACCACATAATGTACATCAAAGAGGAGCAGGGGGAGGAGCAGGAGCAGCCGGTTCGGCTGATTGACTTAAAGTTGACTTGTCTCCGCAGCTCCTGTCCCAGCTCCCAGATCCAGGAGTATCCTTACCTGTAGCAGTACGGGTGCGGATGCGAGTGTGGGTGCGTCACAGCGGGTATGTCGAAGAAAGTGGATGTTCTCTCGTGGCGCACGCCTTTGACATTCACTGCCAAAAATGGAAAAGCAGAGAAAAATTCCAGGTTACTTCATTTAGTTCCCTTCCTCGCAGGACCTCCTCTCCTTCGACTTTTGTTAGATAATATTTTATATTAAACGTTCGCACCAGGGCGCCGTCTTTGGGAGCACAAATCGGCTTGTCACATGCACTTGACTTGGCCATAATCGAATGCCACAGCAATCACATTTAAGACTAGATAACTACAAAAGCCCACAAACTGAGGAATAAAGAGTACTTAAACAAATAAAGATTCAATATATAAATAACTAAAGAAATAAAGAACTAAAACTGAGATTAAACCAAGATAAAGTTTCAAGGAATAGAAGGAAACTACAGGAAAACTCTTTGTAATAGTTGACATTCCACTCTTATCTCTTAATATATTTTTTTAAGATTTATATCGTCTTAAAGTCATTTTTCCTAATTCCTTTAAACTAATGTTTATCAATTATTTTGCTAAGCTGTTCCGATTAAAATTATGATTTTTTGCAAACTATTTTTATTTACTCCCCTTGGGCCACGACACGCGTCAACTTTAGCCATGTTTTCTTAATAAAACTCTTAAAAAAACAAGCTCCAAGCTAAAGCAAAGCCTCCAGGCTGCAAGGGGCAAGCAGTCCAGGACCAACCCGAACCCCAACCAAGTCCTGGCTTGATGATACCCAAACCCCACCCACTCCTCTGAACTCATAATGGAAAATTAATAAACAAGCAAACGTGTAAATAGCGAAAGCAAACAGAAAGTAGATACAGCGGGGTTGGCCTGAAAAAGGGAAGAGTAAAGGGAAGTAAAGGAGGAGGAGAAGGTGGAGGACATGTAGATGGAGGCTGCATCCGGACATGATGACGACAAGACTGGACGTGGACGAGGACGCTTACCATTGTACCTTGCGTTCAAGTAACCCTCGGTGGAAGTGTCCAGCCCAAACTTCCCGATTGAGGGAGCGGGTGTGGGCGTGGCATACATGACCAGCTCGTCGGCCAACTGCTGGTGATGATGGTGGTGGTGATGATGATGATGATGGGCATACCAGGAGGATTCCCTAGTGAGATCTGTATGCGGAAGAATGATCAAATTAGAAGACGGACTTGCGGCAGAAATATTATTATTTTATTAAATATCAGAGGAATACTGACCATTGCAGAGTGAGGCACTTGCTCCGCTCGAGCTGGAGGATCCGGAAGAGGCATTCATCAGCGCCGCCGTGGCTATGGGAACTGGAGGCGTGGAGCTTCCGCTCAGAGCCAAACAGCAAGGAGGCGGCGGCGCCACAGGCACTGGCATCGGAGATGTCTTCTGGCCAATGCAAATGGCCTCCATAAGACCATGGCCGGCTGCCTCCAGATCGCTGGCATGGCATGGCTTCTTGCGCTCCGTCTCCAGGTTGGCGCAGGAAGAGGAAATGGCCTTGGCCACCGCCGGCAGCGTGGAACTGACACAGGAAACCACCGAGTCGGTGGTTATCGTGGATGTGTTGGGCGCCCCATGGTACAGCCCCAGGTGGGCGTGGTGGTGGGGATGATGATGCGGATGCGGATGGGAGTGTGAGTGATCCAGGTGCGTGAGCGTCTGCTGCAGCTGCTCCAAGTGCGTCTTGGCCTCGCTGTAGTCGCTCTGCGGAATAAGGAAATGAGACGAGACACGGCAGGAAATTGTCATGAGTCTGGGTTTTTAACTGGGGGCTTCTTGACGACTCTCCTGGCAAAATTAGTCTGCGATTTGTTTTGCGGAATCTCAAAAATATCTCTGACGGAAATCCCCGGATCGGCAAGGGCTTAAAGCAGGCCGCACTTTAAGGCCACCTGCTGGGCTGCCACCCGCTGCTAACAGGTTGCGGAGACAATGGAACGGACTGGGACTGGCCACGGAGCTATGTGGCTTCACATTGACACAGTCAAGTAGTGGGTGCAAGGCGTGGCAATTAGCTTAACAGCTTCTGCTGCGGCTTCTTTTCCCGGGTGTCAATTGGCCGCGTTCTGTTGTTCTTGGCCATTAAGTAATGAGCCATTGTCAGCGGCAGCTACGACTCCAACTCAAACTGGAACTAGAACTGGAACTGGACCCTCACGTGTGCACATAGTGTAAGTGTGATATGGGGCTATATGTTGTATCTGCCGACGACTCCAACTGCGGTTTATTGACACTTGTACACTTAATGAGCGGGGCGCTGAGGTTAACCTTTGTTTATGACCACCGCACTCTCACTCTGTCCGGGCCACTAACTCGGCAGAGAAGCTGGTGGCGGCAGGGATTTCACTTTTCTTTTTGATGGGGGAAATTCGGTGATAATATGGGCCTGCTTTGCTACCGTCTTGTCTATTGACTTTCTTTGGAAAACTCAAAGAATCTTTAAGGTAATATGTTGTTAGAAATACTCTTAGTACTTGATTTTATACAATGGGGTTATGACACTAAATTGTTTGTATGCCTTTGGACGGTATTATAAGTTTAGTCGTGAGATTGTTACATAGTGAAGAATTCATTTTCAATACCATTATCATGTGTACTCTTGATATACTCATGCTGAGTAAATCTAATATAGTCAACTTAAAAAAAATTACTCAATGTTTAAACAAATTATAAGGGGTTACATACTATAGAAATTCGATTTAACAAAGTTATATTAATTTCTTATATATTTCTGTTTCAGAGGATTAAATCATAAAATATGTAAGTAATGTATTTAAGAGGACAAAATAAAACTAATATAGAATCTAAAATTAGATAAATACTATAAAATAAAAATAATTGTCGGATTAAATACTATTTATCGGGTAGATTTCTTTATTCCAATCTGTTACGGTAATTTTTAATCTAAAGAAACTGAAAATATAGGTCAATTTCCAATGACTTTCTATACATTTCTATTGTAAACTAACAATCCAGCGAGTAAAAACAATGCCGGAGTATATCCTCAAAGTTCCCTTTAAAACAGATTTGCAGCGACGACAGGTGACAGGTTGTTTGTTTATTTTTTGAACCTACTTTTAAGGTCTCCATCTCCATCACATCAACATCTCCAGCCCAAAGTGCATCCCAGGCACTGCTCCCATTTCGAGACCCTCGCTTGACATTTGAGGAAACTGGAGCACCAAACGATTCACTGCGATGTGCACCGTCGCATCCGAGAACCATTTGTACAATAGTTACCCTTAATTACAGGCCCGTAATCGCTGCCGGTTCGGTTGGGCTCTATCGGCGCAGCGGAGGCATCGCTGGCTCCAATCTGCTCAGGTTCCACTTCCAGTTCCACCGGGTAGAAATGCAGAAAGCGGCACCGTCCCTTTCTACGATCTTTTCGGCAAAAGAAATGCTTTCTCCCCTCCGAAAGCAGCTAGTGTATATAATATTATGTAAATCCCCTCCGATATGGTACATTCAACTTCATGGACATATCTATTATTACTCTTCCGCTCTTTTGGCGAGCACAAATTTTGGCCAAATTGCAAAATATGTCGCCGGCTTGCGTTTTGCTAAGTGCAAGCAAACAATTTGTCAAATCAAATTACCGCAATTATTTAGTGTAACTGTCATGTGCGAGCGGCTAAAAAAGACAGCGGCAGCCAGCCAGTAGAGGCAGCCAGCCAAGCGTTGTCACCTGCCGCACGTGCGAAGGTGCAGCAGTGGTACTATCTATACATGGGTACTACCCAAACTTGGAACATTTTGATCGACTGGATAATACCCCCTTGGGTAAAGTCTACTTCCAAAATAGAGGGCATTATTTGATCAGAGTCCTTCTAATTCTAAGCATGGATAGCAGACTATTTCCACGATATTATCCTTTCTGTCTAAAAATTAGAAACAGGGAAATTATACCATCTTAATTATTGAAAAGTCAAGACTTAATTTTGGTTATTTATAAGTTTATTTATCAGCTTAAAGCGTTCACAAGTTTTCGGCACTCTTCTTTATATTGAAAGAAATCCCCTTTAAAGCGATCTTTGCAGGGTAAATACCCTTCAATACATGATGAACTTTAGGCCCTATTAGACCCTAATTTGCATGGCCAATTGGTGGCAATTACAAGTGCAATTGGGAAAACAAACTGTGGCAACTGTGTCTATGTGTGTGGGTGACTGACTCATCCGACGGATTGATCAACTTTGAACTCTGGCGAACAATGGGCTCCCAGAGCCGAAGCTGGTGGAGATTACGACGCATGCGCGCCCGCAACTGACATTACGAAACTGTGCTCGTGTTTACCTTTCGGGTAACTACTACTATATACGGGTATATATGTATATATGGGTATATATGCTGATCTACTTTGCAGCAGCAGCCTAACGAGAAGGGGTGAGAGGAAGCGGCCAGCTTGGGTCTGACAAAAGACAATGCTTTTCTTTTTCTTTTTTTAAATTGTTTTAGTTTGGGTTTCTTTGCCTTTTGTTTTTTGTATAGTTTCCACGCTGAGGTGCGTTGTGTGGCTTGGCTTGGCTGAGTCGCCTTTTCGTGCTCGTCGTGGAAAACACTTTCACTGCCCATGATGAGGCAGTGACACGGTCGTCACCATCGCGGCTCTTCTTGTGGGTGCTGTGCCTCTTTGCCTGTGATGTACTGTGACAATGGAAGCGCGACCGAGCCAGTTACTCAGTTGCTCAGCTTGGGAGCCTCATTTTCGGTTCAGCTGCGGGCGAGTTCGGAGGTGTTTCTGCCCAGCGAAGGAGATATTCTTTCTTCATACAGGGAACTACTAACCAATTAAGTTACAAAGGACTCTAGTAAAAATATTGCTTAATAAAGTGCGGACTCCTGTGGCTGATCTACTTTTACTTGTGAGGATCGGTGGTGCCTCACCTATAAAAGGAATTTTTATGAGAATTCCAAAATAAAGAAGTTTTCTTTAAGAAGAAAAAAGAAGTTACTTACCTACATATATAATAATTACCTTCCAGCCTTGAGCTGTTCAACAATAAAAACAAGTGATCTAAATTATTAAGCCGGAAAAAATCTAAGTTAAATCAAAGAATAAAAAGATAATTATCCTTAAGGAAGTTAAGAAATATCAGATTTCTCGGAGGAACCCTACGCTTTTGGTGCATTGAAACCCATAACAAGTAATGCATTTTAAGCAAGTGAAAAAGTAATGCATTGCTTGGAAATTAATTAAAAAAATTAAAGCAACAAAATTAAAAAAAAAAAACATTACAAAACTAAAGGAAATTGTGAAAAACTGTGGCTTAAATAAAAATAGCGGTAGCCAGTAAATAATCTTCAAATAAAACCGCGCTCCATGACTACTGCCACGCCATGCCAGGACACGTGAGCCGAGACCTTAATTGGCTGCAATTCCTGCTGCCCCTGTGGGCTCTGCTGCAGGGTAATTGACTACCTGTTCATCACACCTCTCAAATACAAATAATCCTAATCCTCCTTACCCTTAGTTACCCTCTGCCAACCGTATCAGTTGCCCCATCGCTGCTCAAATCGTCTTGAAAACGCTCTAGAGCACATGCGACGCCGTAGTATCCAGACCAAGAGCTCCTCCTCGGATCGCAACCGCGGATCGAGAGCCATGTGGGAACCACCGCCGCAGAGTCCGTACCAACTTTACCATAGTTTCTATGGGCAGCACAGCGAGCCGGAGGACGACTTCTACAATGTGGGTGGGGGCGCCTACAACTCGGGACGCGGCTATCATGCCAAGCTGCTGCATCGGAGCGGCAGACCCTACCCCTTCTCGGATCCCAGCAGTGCTCTGGAGCTGGAGGACCTTTTGGCGGTGAACCAGGAAACACACCAGCAACAGCAGCACAGGCAACCTCACAAGTTGGCCATTTCCCGGGTGGATGTGGAGGATCTTAAGGTGCGTGTGCCGCCGGCAAAGTCGGCCAATCGCTGGGTGGAGATCGACAAGTGCAAGTTCAGCACAGAGAACTCCACGCTTGATACCCGTCTCATCTTTCCGGATCTCACGCTCAGCGGCAAGGTGGTGATGCAACCGATGGGCGGCAAATGCCACATGATCCTGCGGCTGCGACACGCGGGCATTGAGTTCCGGACGGTACCGCTGGGCTACGACCACGCCTCGGGCCAATCCTCCGGATACGAGCAGTCCCGAAGATTGGGAGCCGCCTCCGTGAGAACGGACTCCCACTTCGCGGAACCCGGCTTCATATCTGTGTTTGCCCACGGCTGCCAGGGACCCAGTGGCATTCGTCTTCGCCAGAACTCCAAGCGGAGATTCGGACATGCTCCGGAGGTGGAGCTGGGTGAGCCGCATGTGATTCTGGGCACCAACAATCGACCACAGGGACACAGATGGGGCAAGTACCACCAGCAACCGCAGCAGCCTGCCAGCTACGACATCCGGCTGGGCCAGAATCCGCAGCGGGACCAGAGCCTGGAGCTGGGCAGCGATTCCGGGGAGTATGTCGACGTCAACGGCGACAACTTTTACCGACGGCAGTTTGGCAAAAGGCGAAGGCGGCGTCGGCGCTACGCCCAGGATAATTTCGAGGACCAGATGAACTTCAGCGAGGATGTGCTGCACTTTGAGGACGAGCAGCTGCAGCAGCTGGTGGAGCCGGATGCCCGCGCCTTTGCGGACATCTTCAGCGCGGGGAGCGGTGCCGAGACCAGTTCTTCCAGCGCAGATCGCGAGGAACTGGTGGGAGAGGCCATGTCCCACGAGCTGGAGAAGCTCTTCTCAATGGGGGTACGAGGCCTGCTTACCACCTACATGCAGCGCGCCCTGCAGCCGGCCATTAAGGAGACCCTGATGGAGAACATGGGCTACACACTAAGCTACGGATGACGGCCTGCTCCGCCTGCTCAGATTCCGACTCTACTTTAAGCCCTATTTATGTGTGACGATGCAGCAGCAATAAAAGCTTTAATCTTACCAACTTGGCAGTATCCATCGGCTCGATCTTGAACTTGGTGGTGGCGGGTCCTGCCTGCGATTTTCACTAATAGGATTTCACCTGGCTGCTGGCCATCAATAGTTCTTAATTATTCAGCGCTCGATGGCTTTGCTTTCACTTGTTGACGATCAGCGCGCATTCCGTTGCCGTAGTGCAGTTGGCTTCGAGTATCCGTGGTGACTGGCGCCTGGATATGCCGTGTCCTGCTTTTGTCGGGGGTTGCTGCTGGTCCTGGGCTGATGGTGATGCTGTATAGCAGCCACTGCGCAGGCGCATCACGCCCCCAAGGACACTGATTGGTTGGGCTGCTTCTGACGTGGGTGACCAATGGAACGTTGGCGTGGGCGTGAAGTGTCATTAAATTTGACAGCTTCTTGAAACGGAATTTAAATGTGTCTTTGGGGTTAGGAACAAATTAATAAAGTTTAAACTCTTGTACGGAAATTTAAATGAAAGCGGGTGTATTTATAACATTTAAGTAAATATTATGGATTTAAATATATTTACTATACTATTTCTTTACTATATATGAAATGTACTTTGATTATTTTCAATCTGTAAAATGAGTATTTCATGTAAAAATATTGTTATTTTATTTGTTGTCTTAAATATTTAAACAAATATTGAAAAAAGAGCCTACAAACAGCTTTAAATCAACCACTTATTTGAAATGTTTCGTGAAACATTATTGTATTTGAATTGAAATACACAAATAAGCTTCAGTTTACATTCAAATCCGATAAGCAATCGGCTTTATCTCCGGCAGGGCTGAAAGCTATACTCTGTCTGGCAGCTCTTAGTCCACAAACGGGGCGATATTTTGCTACACCGAAACGGTCACACCGCCCTCTAGAGCTGTTTCCGAAGTTTTGGGGGAAAATATCGATGAAACATCGATGGGTTAAAAAAAATAATGGTTTTCTTTATTTAAATAAGGTAATAATATGAGTGTAAAAAAATAACAAATTTTACATATTATTTACTTTTTTAAGAATATGGAAATGATTTATCGAAAACGGCGATAGTGCCTTGTGCGATGGTCACTTATTAGTTGTAATATTCTATTATAACTTAATGAAAACAAAAATGGAAGTTTAATTAAAACTGTACATACATAATTCGCAGATTTGAAAAACATCGATGATTCCCCGTCAAGCGATGTATTCAAACATCCATAACATCGATGTTGGCATCGAAATTCCCCCACCTCTACCGCCCTCAGGAAATCTCTCTGTTCTCATCAGATTTATTATGTGATATGCACAATCCAAGTATCAAAACAATTATAGTGGCGTAGGTGAGTGGCAGACGCGACAACCAAGTGTTCGGTGGACTGCGGGCAATACCCTATCTAAGTAGGAGGAATCCCAGGAAGTGGAACTCCGTGACAAAGAGTTTGTTTACGTCCACGAGTGTTGTGGTTGGGTGCGGGGTGCGGAGGCCGAGGCCACTCAGTCAGGTGTCTGCGCATTATATAATGACAACTCCTATGCGGACGAGGCGCCAAGATTAGATAGCTGGATTGCCGGGCGGACTTCCGGACTGGCAGACGACGGGCAAAGGTCGAGGCCAGACGAGGAAGCTTTCCGCATCCGCAGTTGGACGACCTTGGGGCCTTCGCAATGATTTTCGTGCGTCAATGCCCTCTAATGATATGTTTTTGTTTCTCACAGATAAAGATCAAGTGGACACGACAAAGGGAAGCAGCACAAAGGAAGAGCGAACGATCTTTGAGTCGAGACATGCAGGTCGAATGCCTCCAGAGCCAGCGCCAGCGCCACACGAACGGGAGGCTGTGAAGGGAGCCAGCACCACTTCAGTTCTACGCATGCCAGCGCCCCTCGGCGGAGGACGCACTCATCATTCGACCGCAGAAGACAGCAGCTAGCGATGACGGAAACCAGCGGCGCCCACCTTTCGGTGGCCCCCGGCGGTGGAACCGGCACCAGCAACGGCGTGGACGGAACCTCTTACATACGCACCATCGAATGGAACATGATGAACAAGACCAAATTCTTTCCGCTCTCCATGCTGAGCTCCTTCTCGGTGCGCTGCTGCCTTTTCCCGCTGACGGTGATCAAGACACAGCTGCAGGTACAGCACAAGAGCGATGTTTACAAGGGCATGGTGGACTGTGCCATGAAGATCTACCGCTCCGAAGGCGTGCCCGGCTTGTATCGGGGCTTCTGGATATCTTCGGTACAGATTGTCTCCGGCGTCTTCTACATCAGCACCTACGAGGGCGTGCGCCACGTGCTCAGCGATATGGGGGCCGGGCATCGAGTGAAAGCGCTGCTCGGCGGCGGCTGCGCCTCGCTGGTGGGCCAGACCATCATAGTTCCTTTCGACGTGATATCGCAACACGCCATGGTGCTGGGAATGTCGGCGCATGCCGGCTCCAAGGGCGATATCAACCCGTTGGGTATTAAGTCGTGGCCCGGCCGGAGTCGCCTGCACATCTCCATGGATATTGGCAGGGAGATAATGCGGCGCGACGGGTTCCGGGGCTTTTACCGCGGCTACACCGCCAGCCTGATGGCCTACGTACCTAACTCTGCCATGTGGTGGGCCTTCTATCACCTCTATCAGGGTGAGTCCGGCGCACGCATTACTGCGATTAGATTAATTAAATTTTGACTCTCCGCAGACGAACTGTGCCGCATCTGCCCCATTTGGGTCTCTCATTTGTTCATCCAGTGCGTGGCCGGCAGCCTGGGCGGCTTCACAACGACAATATTAACCAATCCATTAGATATAGTTCGCGCCCGTTTGCAGGTAAGTCTCAAGATGTGTTGAGGATTCTGGGAATCAATAGCGGAATAGCTTGTTTTCCATAATTCAATCCTAATTTAATCAAATAAGAATTTCATTTGTCATCAAAATCGTGAATTGTTGCTTTGCAATTCGTATTAATTCCTACGTAATTGTCAGGGGCTCGAGCTACGAGTGCTCTTATCTTGGGCAAAGCATATGCTTGTCATTCACAGTACGTAATCTTAATTATCTTGTCTTCCCCCAGGTCCATCGTTTGGACTCGATGAGCGTCGCTTTCCGGGAACTGTGGCAGGAGGAGAAGCTCAACTGCTTCTTCAAGGGCCTGTCCGCCCGCCTGGTGCAGTCGGCGGCCTTCTCATTCAGCATTATACTAGGCTACGAGACCATCAAGCGCATTGCCGTGGACGAGCAGTACAAGCACCAGATTCGCTGGTGAAGAGCGCATACGCACAATCCCCCAGCCAAACAGAAACCAACTCAAAACTGCATTTAAGCGACGTACTGAGAACCACCAAACGAGGAGGAGTTTCGCCCAAGATTGTAAATAACAGAAGGAGGAGGGTTAGCACAGGTTAATTAGTTGAATTACCAACGATAGCGAATTATGGAGGCATGGGTAGCGGACGCTTCGATGATGTACTTTTAGCGGAACGTTTCAATTTACCTGCTTGGATGTTCAAGCAACGCGGCAGCAGTTCAATATGCAAATACACCAAAGTGTTGTAGCTTAAAGTGTACATTATTTTTGTTATACTTAGTCGTTTTATACCTTACACGCATAGAGGCCGATCAGTGTGACAAGCATAATTTATTATACGCATAATGGTACTTGTACTAGTACGTAATTGATGATGATGATGTTGATAATACTGTTGTTTATATTGGTAACCCCATTAACATTACGCTACACATTAGCACAGCAACTGGACATGCCGAATTAGAAATTAATATCGAAACACAGGGTTCCCCCTTACATACTTAGTTAAGCATTCTGTGTCTGTGTTCTCTGAATGGATAAACCTAGTTTTAGTCTGCATTGTAATAAAGTACAAACCAAGAATTGTTACATTTTTGGCACAGTGAAAATATGAAAAGACCTGCGCACAAAACTAACTGATGATGATCGGCAGGATCTGTGCGAGATTCTATAAGAAGTGCTGAAATTAGCTAGTATTCAAATTTAAATCCGTTGAGATTGGTTCGGGTTCCAACTTTAATTACAGCTTTATAAACCCTAGTTGAGAGTTCCTATTAAAACCACAGTTGGGGTAATGATTGATAGTTGGACTTTAATTCGTGATTTTACTGTATAAATAAAATAAATAAGTTATCTAATTTGGCATTTCTAGTTACTCTCCGCTGCTGCCACAGTGGTTGTTGTTAACGCCACATCCTCTAGTTTGGCTGTAATGGTAGCCGGCGTCGTCTCTGGCTGAGCAGCCTTCAGATCCTGCTTCCGCCAGGCATTATTGAAGTTCTTGATAGGAGTGGGCACTTCGCCGGTGGGTGCCACATCATTTGATTTGATAAGCGGTGGCTGGGGCAGCGGTGGCTCCTCGCTGGCCTTGTTGTAAATCACCCAGTTGTCGGGTCTGTCCGGTTTGGTCAGTACTGTAATCGGTGCGAAGGCCACACTGGCCAGCTGCTTGAGCCTCTGGGCCTTCTGTCGCGCTTCCGAGTTGCGTTCGTCATAGTCTTCCGTCTCGTCCGCCAGTATGTCGTTGCCCAGCTGCTTGCCCAGGCTGTCGGGAAAGACGGTCACCTTGCTATTCGTCACAGTCCGGCTGGAGGTGGAGAGCATGGGTTTAGGCACTTCGGTCACATAGCTCGTCCCCGTCTTCTTTGCCAGCATTGGCATTACGTAGTTGTCGTCCAGGGAGGTCACGTTTGTTCCGGTCGAGTTGTGGGTCGTTGAGTCGCGCATCAGTTGGGGTCGCATGTAACCGTCCTTGTCGAACTTTTTTGTGGACATGTCCCCTGGGTCAGTCTCCTTCCGAGTCTCTGTCTTGTCCAGGTCGTTGCTAGCTACTTCCTCGTCGTAAACGTAGTCTTCTTCGTCTGGATTCTGGTTGCTTTCGTCCGTGGTCAGGTTGGAGAGGGTCCTGCTCACATAGTCGTAGTCCTGTAGGTAAAGTTTGTGCTCTGTCTGGGTCAGTTCGTTGCTGGCGTTGCCCGCCTCCTTGAGCTCCGGTGCCCGTCCGTAGAACGTCTGGTGTTGTGTTTGTGGCCTGTACACCGAACTCGAGCTGGAGCCCGAGAACGGACTGGGATTTCTGTCCGTGCTTAGTTCCCTGTCGTAGTACAGTTCGCTCTGGGCTGGCGGGTAGTCTGGTCTGTAGGAAGGTGGCCCTACCAGGCCGTAGGATCCCCCACTTACTCCCCCCTGACTCTGCTGCGGTCGCGGATAAGAACTCACAGCTGGACCCAGCTCCTGGCCAGGTCGCGGTCGTATATTGAAGCTAAAAGTGCTGTCCGCACCATTGGCACTGGCCACTCCGGAGATGCTGCCGAAGTGGCCGGCGCTTACGGCGCTGCTCGAAGCGTGCAGAAACCCAGAACCCGGATTAGCACCAATCTGGGAGCTGGAGGACACCGGATAGGAGTGCACCGAAGACGGACGTGGGGAGTAGGAGGGGGATCCGGTCAGGATGTGTGAGTTTCCCGCTATGCTAATGGGACTCTGAGCCACGTTGTTCTCAAAAATGGGACGCTGCTCCTTGTGGCTCTGGGAGATGGGCGAGGGTGTCGTGGGCATAGGTCGTCGATTCCCCAGGGGATTGAAACTGTTCGTTGCAAAGGTCAAAAAGTTCTGGAAAATATTCGGTGGTCGGGTCGTTGTCCGTCTGTCGTCGTTGTCGTTCAGGTAGATGATGGTCGGTGGCTTCGTCCTCTGTCCCTGAGTGCTGATCTCGGCCAGTGACTGGTGGTAACTATAGCTTGGCAGGGGAACGGGAGTCGAGCTCGCGTAGTCCACGTAGTGCGGTGCGTAGTTAGTCTCGTAGTACGGTTTGTGGACAGTCGTGTACTCCGCGTAGTCCGTCATCGAGGGTCGCGAGACGGGGCTCTTGTTCGTCTGCCGTATGTTGATTTCGATTTCGTACTGGTCGGCATTCGGTCCATTGACCACCACCTTCTGGGGTCTCTCGTAGAGCGGTCTGTTCTGGTACTGTCTCAGTTCGACGCCCCGCTTGGTAGGCTTGTTGGTCTTGGGCGCCTTGGTTTGCCGGGTGGAGCGTCCCAAGCTGGCTGTGGAGCTGGTCTGGAGAACCGACGGGGTGCTAGTACGATTGCGTTGGAGGTGTAACAGTCGAGAGTCCAGGGTCTTGTCAAGCGTTTTCGTCTCTTTTTGGGGTTCCAGTTTCTTAGAGTCACGTCTCTCGGTCTTGGGGACTTCTGTAGTCTGTCCAAGGTGTGGTTCTTCTTTAGTTATTGTTACAGTTGAGTCAGTTTGGCGTAGGTCAGTCGTTCTTGTCTCCTGGCTAGTCCTCAACTCTGGCACTTCCTCCATGTCCTCTACTTCGTCCTCTACAAACTCATTCTCGTCGCCCTCGCCCTGTTCAGTTAAAGTTGCTGTCCCAGTCTCTGTCTCGGTAGCATTACCGCCTGAGCTTCTTAGCTCCACGGGCACATTGTTAATGACCACACGTCTCTTGCTACCCGATCCCTCGGGCCTGCGCACATTCACGGTCTTTAGGTTGATGGTGATTTTTGGGGACTTGTCCAGTTTGTTGTTGACACCAGTCACGGGTTTGCGAGTAGTCTGTCGGCTGTTGCTGTTACTGTTCTTGTTGGTGGTCGTCACTGTCTTGCGTTTGAGGTCGAGTTTGTCGCTAACTTTGGAGGGACTGTTGTTATTGGGTCGTTGGAAACCAGTGCCTGAGTTCGCATTGATCTCCACTTGAGGCTTGGTCGGTCTCACACGGTTCGAGAAGCCCGCCTTGTCCTCCTTGAGTACCTGCACGGAGCCCAGTTCCGGCTGACCCATGTTGAATACCTGCTCTGGCACCTGTTGATTGTGGAAGGGATCTTGCTCCAGCCAAGGGCTCAGATCGATGGGCGACAGGCTGCCCACTCCGCAGCTCTGTCGCTCGTTGTCCTCGAACTCCGCTGGTATGAAAATGTGGGGCTGGAGCGTGCCTCCGCCCACCGTTCGGCAGAGGACCTGAGCCAGGGATACACGGCGCAGGGAGTGCAGCTGGGCAGGCGTGAAGGAGCTCTCGAAGCCGCCGTTCTCGTACCAAAAACGATCTCCACGTCTGGCATTGCTAAACTGCTGAGCAATGATACAGGCAAATGTAGGACCCACTAGGCCGCCCACAACAGGACGCTCGGCGATGCCGCCCACAAAGAGATCGATGTCGTGGACGCTGCGATAGGCGTGGCCAATGCGCTTGGCCGACTCCGGACCCACCACGTTAGCTAGGGGAGAGATAAGGTAAATATAAGTTTATAGCTCTGTTATGATTGGCATAACACAAAAGTGCCTTCGTCAAGCAAACGTGCTTCTATCATTATATAACTTCATAATTATTAAAGTGATATTTTCACGAAAATTGCTAAAAGTAAGTGAGTTCCCCCGAGGTGTGTAATCACTTAATTGGTGTTAATGCGTTAATCAAGTGAGGAAAGTTGAGGCATGAAAGCACCTTAATGCACCCTTACCAAAGTCATCCCAGCTTTGGATGGGACTGAGACCACAGGGTACCCTCCAAGCACTGTACGGCGCAATTCCATGATCCCGTCCCCTCTGAATGTTGATGGCAGCCAGGTCCAGGCCAAAGGGAAAGCCCGGTGTCTGGAAGAGGTGATTGGTCAGCTCGGGTGTGATGAACTCATCCCTCTTCAGAGCGCGCTGGGAGGCCAGGCCACGCAACAGGCGATGCAGTGACCCTGCCGAGCCAATGTCGCCGCGTTGGAACTCCTCGTGCAGACTGACATCTGGGAGGGGAAATGACAAAAGGTTACTCATGGACACAGAGGAGATGATCCCAAACTCACTGTTGTTGATCACATTGTGGTGGCGATCGCATCTCGTGTAGGAATTCTGGACCAGCGAGTGGCCAAAACGGAAGGCGGCAGCAGCAAAAGCATTGGCCACCGTCGGATTCACCTTGGAACTGTACCGTTCGTAGTAGCCCGAGGGCAGCAGGTCCAGGTCGAAGAGCTTGGCCACTTCTCGGCCCAAAATGACGGGCAGGAACTCCCGGAAGGTAATGTGCTGAAACATGGCGCCCACTATGCGACGCGTCTCCTGGTACACCTTCTCATCGCTCCAGTGCGGATTCAGTTCGCTTAGCTCGAGGGCTATCCGATTATGTTCACCCACCCAGACATGATGCATCGCCAGCAAACCCGGCTGCTCTCCACTCCTTCCATCTCCGGACCGTATACACTTGGTGGCTATGGCACCACGCTGGCAAACATCGTCGGCGGGATCTCCACGACCATAGATCAGCAGTCCATGCCGGAAGACTCTCGCATTGTCAGAGGTTTTGGCGCTGTTCGAGTAAATGGGAGAGGCGTCGATGTAGGAAGTAACCTGATTGGTCTGCTCTCGCCAGGACAACACACAGTCGCGCCGCTGGGCCGGGGCCGAGCGTAGGAACTCCAGGCAGCGCACCTTGAGTGGCGCCAGCCAAGGATCGTCCAGAGGCACTTTGATGGGGAAGCAGGCTGGATGGAAGTCCTTGCCCCCACAGCAACTGGGAATGGAGCCGTTGATGGAGCTACCAGGATAAAAAGATGGCAGGGAAAGAAATAATAGAATACATAGATTTAGATTTTCTCAAAAAGGCGCTCACCGTGGCTGTGCCGTAGAGGTCATGTCGTGGTCCAGCAGCTGTCCCCACTGGGCTATCATCAGAGTAAGCGGCGCCTCGCCTTCCCTAGCTCCATGGACCAGCAAACTCACGAATCGCGATGAGGACAAAGTGCTGCCATCAGCAGAACTCCTTACAGTGTCCACGCCATCTCCATACTCCGGCGGCAGGAACCGATTGAAGGGCATCTGGGCGGCGCCCCACCTGGGCCGTCGCTTGTTGTTGCAGGTGCCATCGTGAGTGCGGTACCGCTCCGAGGCGGGCATGCAGGGCGGCGGATCCCGAGGCGGACACAGGCCCTCCAAGGCGGTGCGACGCAACGAGATGCGCTGCGTGTGCGATTGGCGGGCCAGTTCATCGATGTGCTGGAAGCTGCGATACTCAGGGTTAGATGGAGATCAAGGCGGCCGGATGGCGGGCAGAGGGTTGACCAGGACGGGGCCAGGACGACCTCGCTGCTGCTGGACACCCTCAGCCCGCATCCAGCGGCTTGGATGTGGCCGACATGGCTGCGCTCAAATTTCGAGTTCGAGTGCCGACTGCTCGAGCCACCGGCTTCTATTTATAAAACGCTCGCAACTCCACACGGAATCAGAGTTTGGTGGAAACGAGTTCGCTCCAAGTGGGATCCACCAGGTGGTGGTGGTAGTGCTGGCCTGGTGTGAGCGCGCTTGCAGGTGTGAGATTGTGGCGGGAAAACGCATGAGAAATCAGTGAGCAGGGAGCAGTGAGTAGTGAGCAGCTCGCCGCTGGCTTTAATTCACCCCGCTTTTGCTTTCCATTTGCCGCGTTTATTAGCAACTCTTTTTCAGTTTTTATTTTTTCGTCAATTTTCATTTCGTTTTAATCCAGAGGGGTATAATGACTCGCTCATGAAACTTGCCTTGCTAATGGGACTGAAGTGCGTCTCTCTATGAGTAAGTCAAAATCTGAGATATAGGGTCACTTTTTTATCACATTTGTGACATTATAATATATAAAACTATAAAGTTATATTGTCGTTTTAGAAGTGTGACAACTATTTTTCATCAGTATCCAATCTTTACATAATCATAGATGGTGAATATCACTATTTGCCATTAAACACAGTTGAGAATTCTAGTGGAAAGCCAGAGATACGTATTGCGATTCTGTAGATGCCCTATGTGTGCTTAGATTTTCCTCACAAGAGTATTGCATTTAAACTTCTTAAAAAAAAACAAATTAATATCAAAATTCCTATTCAACGTTGTCTTCACCTAAACTAGATCGGAAAATTGCACTCTTCGAATCAGCTTTCTCTTGTCTGAACGAACTTCCTGCCTGGCATATAATTTCCTGCGATCTTCCAATCAATCTATCTTCTAGGCGTTTTCACTTTTCCTCTCACGCATCTGGAAGAAAATTAGCTTTGATTGAAGGCTATTTTCGATTGCCCCCGGGGGATGCGCTCAGCGCAAGTGTATAATTGTTTCGGCACGTTTTTCCAGTTTTTCCTGCAGGTGAAAGTGGAAATATGTATTTTCCCAGGCTTAGGCTTTGTGTGCAGCCTCGCTTGTCACTGCTCCGAGTGCCTATTATTTATTTATTAAGCATTGTTTTTAAAGGAGAGCGCCCTTTGCCTCGGGTTCACGCAGCGTAAACGCAATATGGAGGAAAAAGCGCAGCCGCAGCGTTGGCCGCAGTCGAGTGATCTGGCGGGTTCATTGCTCTCGGTCGAATCAGAAAAAAAATTACAATACAATACAAAACTTTCGTACGAAATGAGAGGAGCTTGAGGCCAAATTGGTTAGCCTGGCTTGGCTTGGCTGGTAGAAAACGAAAGTCGCCCCATGTTTGTGTTTCAGTTTCAGCTTCGGTTTCTGCTTCTTTCTTCGCATATCAGTCGGAGTCGCAGTCGCGGCAAAAGCTTTGCCTTTCGCTGTTTTTGTTGTCGTCTCCAACGTCGTCGTCGTCGTCGCTTGATGTAATCAAATTGCGAATGGCCAATCTGAAGCTGGAGCTGAAGCTTCCCCAGCTGGCGTGGGTATTTCTTTGTATATACTTTTTCTAACGCTTTGGATGTCGCTTTCTTTGGCTTCTAATTTGGCTAAATGCTGCTTTTGGCACCATTAACGAGCTGATCATCATCTCTGCTCTCCACACACCGCTCGCTGATTGACGCTGGACATTTCTGTTGATATTTAATTAAACCAAACATGCTGGCCATTTCGTAATTTGATTGTGGCTGCGGAGCAGCCGAAAGCATTTCCCATTAATGGCCATCGAGCATCAGCATCTTTTGTCTGGCAATTGTCTGATTGTGACGATGTCGCCGCGTTTTGGCCCATTGATTGTACGTAATTACGTAAAGGCGATTCGGACTGCTTGTCGTCCAGCTTTGCATTCGGCTCGGTCAGAGCTCATTGCACCTGAGAGACGACGCTCACACACCTGAGTAAATGGCCTTTTTCGGCCGGGTGAAAGTTCTCGGCTTTAACGCGCTTTTCGTTTGTTATTTGTGTGGAAAATCCACAAAGCCAACCCGTTGTGAAAAGTGAAAACTCTGCCAGCGGAAAAACTGGAAAAACTGCAAATGGAGATGGAAATGGCGTGGTTGCAGTTGGAGATGGAGCTGGAGTGGAAGTTGCTGGCGTCTGCCATTTCCGCTCAGCCCGGGCAAAGAGGTCATTTAACCCGGGCAGCTTTAATTCACCTTCGCCCAGCGCTTATTTGGCCCGATCTGGTATTGGTTTTGGCCCCGCTTGTCTGCCAATTATCCGGCATTTCAATGTCAAAGTGAAAGTTGACTCTTAGTCATGAGCAGTCGCAGTGGGACGCCCATCGTTTTTTGGCTAAGATTTTTTTTTCCCCAGCCCAGTGAAGGAGGAGGATGATGAGGAGGAGGAGGGTTCACTTCCACTTGAGGCCAGGCCAGTTCGTTCCATTCCAATCGCAACTCCAACTCATTAGCTCTGCCAGCGCTGGCTGCCATGGATGCCGTAGAACTCGTTAATCAAGCGAGAAAGTTGCCAGCGGTAATTGTTGGCAGAAGGCAGGAACGCACGAGGAGGAGGCGGCGGGGGCCACAGCATCCTCCACTCAATAATATTGCTTACATTGTTGTCTTTGTCTTTTTTTGTGGAATGCCCGGTTGTATGCCCGTTTTGCATTAGATTGCCAGCGGCCAGAAACTCGAGAGTAACCTATAAGTGCTCCACCGAGAGCGGCTCGAAGAGAGACGAGTGGCATTCTCTAATTTTCCCATATTTACTAAGAAATGGATCAAGGCAAGGGGTTGTCCTTTATAGATTTATATACCTGGTTTTGGCCAAGACTTTTTGTAATTAAAGAAAAGTACAGCACTTGGCCAAGTACGGCTGTTCTTATACTGTTTTTACTAGTTATTGACTGAAATATAAATAGAGTATGTTCCCCACTTTCCCAGATTTTTGCTGACCTCCCCTCGAAGCCACTTTGATTTTTAATCATGCGCATCGCTTTGGCCAATAACTTTTTTCATATGTCATAGCCACAGGCATATTTGCGGCTGATGAACTTATGACCCGTCACATACTCAGCGCACCCACATCCATATATTTCCTCATTCCCTACCCAAATAATTGCCTCCTTCTGCAACTTACTTTTTCCGAAAGGCCTTGGCTGCTGCTATGGTTGCATAGGCGGCCATCTCCCGGCGATCCGAGTCCGTGGTTGGGGCATTGAAGCGGGAAAGCATTGCGGCTGGATGATTCTCCTGCAGAGTTTGACCTTTTTGCGAGGTATTTTCGAGATTTTCGTGGATTTGAGTCATGGTTATGGTAGCGGAAACACTAGTACCCACCATTGCGGAGCATCTCCGGCTGAATGCGACCGTACAGCTCGGCCATGGCATCTAAGCCCTGGCGCACGCTCTGCTGCAGGGCCACATCCATCAATGTGGGACGGTGCGAGCGTCCGTTTCGCTGCCCCTGGAATGCCATCTTGGAGTCCGGCTCCTGTTCCTGCTCCTCCTCCAGTGGAATTAGCGGGCGAGGCAGCTCCTTGGTGGGCGGCTTGCTGCTGACATTCTCCAAGTGCAACAGCAGGAGCAGCAGACAGGCCACCAGCAGCAGCTGCGATGGCTGCAACATTCCACCGACGACTTCTAGAATGGTTTATTCGCTGTCAAGTTCAGAGCAAGCAAAGGTTATGCCATGAATCTGACAGGTGGCGGTCCTAAATCAAGGGATTTCTTAAGAAATACAAAGGAGAAAGGGTGTCAGACTAAAAGGAATATATCTAAGATATGATAACTATAATTGCTACTGAAATTCAAACGGTTAGCTATTGCCAGAGCTATCATTAATCGCTATATCCACCTTGAGGGCGTAAAAAGGTGGCGAAAATATAAGGTTGACTCAATAAAGGGGCCAATTAATGGCAATTATCAATAAAGTTACGTCGCTTTGGGTCGCCTATAGTGATGCATAATGGCTGACTTGGCTTCCTTCGTGATTCGCGCGATGCGATTACATCAGCAACAACATCAAAAACGCTCTGTTATTTAATGTATTTGTATTTTTTTTTAAGCAGTCCACAGCTAATTACAATAATAAAAAAATAACTCCAACTGCAACTTATTATCGCCTAACCACCACATTATTCTCTTCCCCTGTCTTTATTTACTGTTTTTTTCCTTGTGTTTTTTGTTTTTGTTGATTTTATACTCGGCACTTTTTCTGCATTTTTATTAATTTCATTTTGTGGCGGCTTTGCCCGAGTGATTTTAGCTTTGCTTGTTATTGTTAATTTAATACGCTTTTCAGCAAAGAGTTGATGTGTTCATAAGCTAAGTTCGTAAATGCATTCTTGGCATTCCAAGGCGATAAAACACTGAATAAAATGAAATCTCAGCACTCTATTTAATTTCTTTTCGTTGTTTTTACCACGCAACTTATACAGTGTTTCCCTATTTGGATGCCAGGCGGAGTACCTTATTTGCTCCAGTGACAGCGTAACAGCCGTCCATAGTGGCAGTATTCGATGTAAACTATATTCTTTATGGTAAAAAACTGCCTACAATTTATACGGGTGTCTCATAATAAAAAAGTTGTATTGGTGTATATGTAATTATATAATTATTATAAAAAATTCCGTAAATAAAAAAGGTTCTTCTAGTTACATACGTGATATAAATAATAATAATATTAAGTTTATATCTTTTAATTTTGCAGTTTCCAAAAATATATATCTATACTTTAACATTAAACTTCCGTGATAAGTAAATTTTTGGGTTAATATTATGCAGACTTTTTCACAAAAACAAACCCCCTTTTCCACGGCCACTTTAAGCCTTTTCGTGCCTGCAAATGGAGTGTTTAATTTTTCATCTAAAAATTATGCAATTAGACTCAAGAGCCACTCGTCTTGCATAAGGCAATTTTTCTCTTCCTCGAGCAAGGGTCCAAGCCCCACCAGCTCCTCATCCACCCACCGCCGGGTGGCCGCCAGGAAATCGCTGGCTTAGAGAAATTTTACAGACACGCTCACTTAGTTAACTGTGGCACTCGGGCCATTAATAATAATCAATTTGTTGGATTATCTTTTGCGCAAAAACGGAAATTGATTTACCCCTAAGAGCGGTGTAGGCAATTTGTAGTTCGTAATTGCCGTGATTAGCACCTGCTGCAATTAGCCGGAGACCAAACTATATATCTTATATTTCGGAGCCGCTCCTGGCAATGGCTTGGTTGATGTTCCTACTCCTCGGATCTCCGGCACACAGCACAGCACACACCGAAAAGAAACTTTTTCGCGTTTGTATCTCGGATCGTCGTAAACCGAACTAAATCGATTCTCACCTCACGGCTGCCATTAGAAGCCAAAAGAAACACAGACGCCGAGCCGCAAAGCCGAGACATGCCACAGCTTCAAAAAAAAAAAACTCTTAAAAAAAGTGAAAAAGCCAAACTCACAGAGAAAAAAAAATAAAGATGAAAAAGCACCCAAAACCAAGAGACTTCCAGGCGAGCGACCAGTTCTCCGCCGGCTTTCATTCACTGCCCGCGCAGTGGCAGTTTTTTTTTCCGTCCAACACCCCTCTTCTACTTTTAAATATTTATTATTTATTTTCAACTTGTTGGCGCTTATCGCCGCCGCCGCCGTTGCCGATGCCGTCGCTGACGCCCCTCCTTTTCCGCATTCAAATCGAATCGAGAGAGATAAAATGCCTTGCGGCTGCATAAAGTTCCCATTAAAGCAGAAACATAAGAAATGTCTCACCATCGCCGATCGCCATTCATCCGCTCCACTGGCCACTCCAAGCCTCCGAGCATCCGACCACCATTCAGGCATCCCATCCAGTCCAATCCAACCAGCTCCACATCCACGTCAATCCATCCGCAGCCGGTTCATCAAAAGATGCCCAGCTGGATGCTTTGCTCAGCAGACCGCTTCCCATTCCCATTCCCATTGCCCAGTCCACTCTTATCGCCCGCCGCCATCGAACTGCTTTCAATTAGAAGAGAAAGTTCTTGCCACAAGCGCAGGCAGGCCGGCAGGCAGTCAGGAAAAAGTGAAAAAAATACAGAGAAATAAAAATAATCAACAGAAAGAGATGTTGTTACCGGGGGGCACTGTGTACCGGGTACTTCCCGCAGCGGGATCAGGGGTGAAGCGCCCGCGGGTGAAGCCCATAAAAATTGCACCTCATAAATTAAGAAGTTGATGTATCACCGCGACGGCCCGTCGAGGTGACAACAATAACACCCGCTTCCAGCTTTGAGAGATCGAGCGAAACTAACTCGGTTTAGTTAAAGCAAACTGAACTGATCTCTGGGCAAAAGCAGAATATGCATAGAAAATGGCAAAGAAATGACATCAGCACTGCAAAAGAGGCTTAAAATAGAAATGGAAGTGGATATAGTGTCGCTGGTAAGAAGTGCCTATATGTGCGAATTCGGAATACGAAATTACAAGATATATGTACATTATATGAGGTAACAAAAATCCTGAGAGTGGTTTACTGAAAATGAGAAATTAAGTTTTGTTTTTTATTGATAATTAGACCACGGACAATATTTATAAAAACTAGCAAGAATTGGCAAAAAATAAATGTTTAATGGAATAAAAAGCGCATTTATATTGCACTTATCTATATAACAATATTTCCCATGAAAAAATATGATAGAATATCTTTGAATAAATAAGCATTACAGAATACTATTTCAACGAATAATAGAATAAGATAAGTTAAGATAAGGAAATTAACTCTGAAGTTATCTAAGCAACTTACAATAATCTCAAAGGACAAGGTACAAAGAATAATTCGGTATAAAAATAAAAATAAAATATATACAAATAGCTAAAAATTTGACTAACAATTACCAAATACTATAATGCATTCCTAAAGGTTTTTAAATTGCTACAAAAATTTGCATTAAATAATTCCAAAGGCAAAGGTAACTTTACCGCTAGAAAATATATAAACAATTCCAAAAACGTTTGGGTAACATCTCCTGACATTCTTCGGCCAAGTTCCATATAATTAAAATGTTGACTCACAACTGGGAAATTCCCTTCAAACCTTGGACTAAGGTCTCAGGCCTCGCAGTCACTCGAATGCTTTTAGCTGCACTTAATGCACATGGTTTTATCGGCTCGAAATCGGAATAGGAATCGGAATTGGAATCCGAATCAGAATGGCAATCGGTGATGAAATCCAGCGAGAAGCGGGCTAAGCCGCAGAGTTGGATCATCACCAAGTGCGACGCAGCTGCTGCGGTAATTACCAAGAGACAAAGTCAAAGGTACACATACTCTGCTCGTAATGGAAGAAAAAGAGAACCTGCAGTACTTGGGTTCAATTTGCATTCCCCGGGCTGGCCGGCTAATCAGCCACTTGGCTGCAGATGCTGGCGAGGCATGCATTGATCATTGGTGGGCGTTACGTATACGCCGGGTAAATTAAGTATACGTAAGCAAATTTATTTGCTTGACAAGAGCCACGCACTTGGTCAATTGGATTCAATTGAACTGGAAGGGGAAAGAATATAAATAAAACTGAAATGAAAAATAACCAAAACAAGCGCTGACTTTGATCCACTAAGCGACGTCCCACGCGGCCTCTTAATGGACATGGCGGGGGGAATCGGAATTGTGGATTGTGTGGACTGGGAAATGGAGAATGGGCGCCAGTCGAAACGAATTGGAACGTTTGGGACTCGGATGACGGCAGAAAAGCCAGCGACTCTTCGATTGGAGACTGGGTCACTGTTACGAGCGTAAGAACCAGCGAGTGCCTTGCCGCTCGCTCACACTCACAACTAAAGGCACACAGCCAAAGATTAGAAGAGAGTTGGGGGGACAGAGAGAGAATAGAGAGGCAGATAAAGAGTGCGAGACGACGACAGAATAAAGCGAAATACAGCAAAGAATCACTCGAATAATAATGCACGAGGCTGCCTTTGCCTTCTGGCGGAGACTTCGCTTTCGTTTCGCATATTTTACCTCTCCCCCGTGTTTGCTTTATTGTAATTTATAATTCATTTGAATGTTTTTTTCCTCAGCTTTTTTTCTTTACTTCTTTACCTTTTCCTTTCTTACTTTCACATGCAGACACGGCGGCCGGCAAGAAAAGGGTTTGCCTCCCACTGCCGCCACTCCACTCCCATTGTGTTGGAGTAATTGAAATCGCCAATCGCACAATCTCCCAATACCAAAGTTTTCGTTTTCAGTTTTTGGTGTTTATTAAAAGTTTGATTTTTATTCGCCTTTGTTGTGATTAGCTCTATAAATAGACACGTACAAGTATTACACTTTAATATTATATTATAGGTACATATAAATATATTGTAGATGCTGATAACTTCGACTCCGACCATTTACAGCACTTCAATTGAGCTTCAATTTATGTATTTTCGTTTTAGTTTCATTTAATTTCGCTACCATTTTAGTACAAAACATCACTTGAGCAAACAAGATCCCATTTGGAGGAATAATTTTTCTTTTTGTTTCTGTTTCTGCTTTTGTTCATATTTTTATCCAGCATATACAATATGATTATTACAAATAATAACAGTTTGTATAGGTTTTAATGATTACGCATATGTGTGTAGAGTTATATGTATATGGTTGGTGTGTGTGTGTGGGCGTAGGTGTAAGTTACGTGCCTTGCATTTCGAACTGCAGAAGCACCTGGAAGTCTCCAGACTCGCAGCCCAAAACTGGCAGAGCTCGTGAACAACAAAACAAAATTAAACAACATTGTTAAATGAGTATGTGTGTGTGTGCGCTTACTAAATAAAACAAACTTAAAGCTAGGCGTGTGTTGGGTGTGTTTTGTACAGCTAAAGTATTGCACTATGTAGTATATATAAATATATGTGATAATCAATTTACATCGAATATAATTCGAATTATGCGAAAGATTAGAAATTACAAGCTGCGGAAGGAACAGGAGCACGGAAAGAATATATAGACAGACAGAGATAGACATAGTGTGGCAGATAAAAGGATTCCTATAAATATGTGATGCTATTTTTTTTCTCTTTTTGAATAGTTTGTTGAGAAGGAATGTCGTTCTTGATGGCTGGCCACCAAATTACTCAGATTGCCCTGCCCCCTGCAAACACTTTGAAGCCTCTAACGTGATCCCAGCAGCCAGTGTTCGAATGATCCAGGGACCAGGACCGACGCTAACTTGATTCGGGTGGAATTTGAATCATTGAAATCATCTGAATCCAGTGAATTATCCGACTAACTGCACTCGAAAGTTCCTGAATTTTGTATACTATTTGAGTTCATCTCTTGATTAATTCGAATCACTTCAATAAATCAAATTGAATCGCTCAATTGAATAGAATCCCTTAAATAAATAAAATCAAATCACCCAAAATTTGTTTGAATGATCTGCATAAATATTTAAAATAATTCACTTCCGAATTGCTCGAACCATTTCACTTAAATTTCGAATAGTCTAAGCTGTTCTGAATCACTAAAATTTTCTAATTTCGAATCAACTGACTTTTTCTGAATCACTCGAATAATCCGAAATTCGAATTAACTGACTTTCTCGAAATCACTCGAATCCTCGAACACATTTAAATCATCCGAGCTCGAATCCTTCCGATGATGATGATCCTTCGAAGATCCTTCCGATCGGCCAGAGATCCCCCGACACAACCCACAGCACAGCACTCGACCGGACTCCATTGGCCGTTCGTCCCGCCCCCGCTTCTCCCTCTCCATCGCACGTCGCCCTCCTCCCCCGAAGGAAACGTCCGTGGTGGTCATCAGTTGCGTCGCTCGCCAGCTCGCGCCGCTGCCGCGTGCCGCTGCTGCTGCTGCTCCTTGTCGCGGAGCTCCTTGATGGCGCCCACCGTGCCGAACATCACCTTGGCCGTCAGCTGGGTCCGGGGCGGACCAGCGGACTTGCCGCCGCCGCCACTGTTGGTCGCCGTCTCCCGGTCCAGGCCAGTGTTTGCGTTGGCGTAGGCGTTCGTGTAGGAGACGTAGTTGTTGTTGAGGTCGCGCCCACAGCTGCACTGATGCGACATGTTACACGTGATATTGTTGTTGTTGCAAAGTTTGGGGATGCTCTCGGGATCTGGATCTGGATCTGGATCGGTGGTATGGCTTTGCTCTGCTCCGATTTATATTCGGCAAGTTCTCGGCGGCGAGTGACCAGTGGATCCGCTTGCGGTTGTTTGCCAATTGATCGCGCGTCGTCCGATAGTCGCAGTCGCTCACACTTTCACAGACTCACTAGAACTAATTTTGAAAAACTGTGGTGTTGTTTTTGTGGCCAGGCCCCAAGTCGACTGAGCAGCGGCAGCGACGTCAGTGGAGCCCCGCGAGAGAGCGCTGCGATCGGCAAGCAGCAGCTGATGAGAGAGCTTGGAGCTTGCTGTTGTGTTTCTGCTGCTGCTGCTGCCGACGTTTCTGCAGTGAAATGATAAATTTCTCTATACTTTGCAGCGATCGCAGCTCTTCGCCCAGGCGCAGCCGGCGTCGCTGCCTTTGGAGAGCTTTCTTGACTGCAGCGCCGTCGTTGTTGTTGTTGTTTCTAATGCCCCTCTTGTGTAATCTGTACGTCGTCTTTGTATGGCAGCGATTTGGATTTTGTATTTTTTTTTCTTCTTGTTTTTTTTTTCCTATTTCTCTTTCGGCGACTAGTGCTGTTGCTGTTGTTGTTCCTGTTGCTTTTCTCATAACAATTTGCGAATTCCAAAGGCACGCTCGCAGCGGCAAGTGAAAATCACTAAGCAATGCAGCGCAGCGGCTCACCTGCTCGCTCTTCTCAGCCCGTTATTGTTGTTGCTGGCATTCATTAAGTTTCATTCACCTTTCCGAGCAGACTTTACTGTTGTTTATTTGTTTGTTTGGCTTTTCGTTTTTATTTTACATAATTGTATGGACGGATGGCAGGCGGTGAAGGCAAAGTGCAATGCTCAGCGGAAATGCCACATTCTAAACCTCTGAACCTGACCCACACAGAACGAATCGGGAAGGGGGGAGAGCAAGAATGGTATTTCCAAGTGTGTTGGAGAGCCGAACGAAGAAGAAGCGGAGCAGTGGCCGAGGCAGAGGCAGAGGCAGAGGCAGCGCCAAACGCATTCGCTTTCGATCGGGTGGCCATTGCCATATCACTTTCCTCTCCAAAGCAGAATACTTGTACTACCAGTTTTCTCCAAGAACCCAAAAGCACAGCGTGACCCATATAATGACGCCACCGAAGCTGAGCAAGATCTCTCACTCACTCGCTCTAACCCAAGTGGGTGGCGAGAGGCAAGAACAAACGATCCGCGGAGAGCAGAGGGAGAGCGAGAGCCGGGCTGGAGAGTTCGAAAAGAAAGCGAAAAAAGAAATTTCAATGCAGCGAAGCGTAGAATGGAGAACGTATGTTTGTGCTTGGAGTACCCAGCAAACAAAACAAACTCACTCGCACACACACAACCGATCGTTTGCTCACCTACTTCTGAGTAAATCGGAAAGTGTGTCATCGAAGAAGAAGATAGAGACAGGCAGAAAGAGAGATGGAGAGTGACTGGACACTGAAAGAAGCACTTCCAGAAGAGAGCCAAAGCAGCGAACGACATTCTTCCGCCGACTTTCCGACTCTTCCATGCGTACTTGTATTTGTTGCAGGTACCATACACTTGTTTGTGTGTGGTGTGTGCTTGTGCCAACAGTTGTGGTCAGAATAATAGAGCAGCACTGAAACATTTGGAGTGATTTAATGGAAAGGGAAATGGAAAAACCCCAAGAAAGTGTAGAGTTTTGCAGAAGCGGAATTTTGTTATACGGACTAAATATACGGACTGAGAAAGTGGGAATTTTACAGATATTCAGTATGGGGAGTGAATTTACAAATCGTAAAATGCAATTATTTGTTTAAATAAGTAAATTCAAAAAGAAAAACATAAGCAGGAAGCTAAGCTTCTTGTTAAATATCTTCCCAAAGGGTTTTTATAAATTATTCCTTGTTTGCTATTATTATCACTGCAATTGCACTCGAAATCCGAGCAACTTGTTGTAGGGAGATTCCGTCCAGATTCTTGGGAACGACGCATCTGGCCGAGATGCTGTCGCTCGTCTTGGCCGTAAATCTCATCGGCTTTTGGCTCTGCTGGGCACCCTGCTCCGACGACGACTAATTATAAATGCATATTTATGGTGCCTGTTAGGGGTTTCCACTATGACAATTATTTGTTGTCTCCGCCGGTGCCGGGTATATCTGATGGCACATAAGTTCATCTGGATCTCAAGTGCACAAGCTGCACTGCGTTATTCTCATGCACAAAATCAATTAAAAGAGATGAGAAAAAAAACACCAAGCGACGAAAACTTGTTGTGGGAAAAATCTCCGAAAACCTGCATAAAAAACGTGATTTTCCATTTTGTATTGTTGTTTTTTCTTCGTTCTTCGCTCGGCTCGGTCTAACAACTACGAAAATGTTTTCTTTGGATATTTTTATTTTTATGATTTCGCCTATGCATTTTTTCGGTGGGAAGTTTGCACCGCGCAAGCATCTGTGTGTGCCTATATGAAGGTGTGGGCCAAACTGGTTGCTGCTGCCTTTGGACGTCTTTTCGGCCCGGCTGCAACGGCAGGTTTCGATTTGGTTTGGTGTCTTTGTTTTGGTTTCGGTTTCGGTCCACTTTGCCTGCCTGATGATGATGATTTATGGCTGAACTTGTCTTCTGGGGAAGCGGACATTCCAACTTCTGGCCGATCGAGTCACACCATGGCCAAAGGCACAAGCCTATATCCTCCTTTGAGCCATGTGCCCAGCTCTCCAGCTGTCCAGCTGTCCGGCTGTCCAGATGTCAAATACCCAAATGAGCTGCTGCTGCTGCTGGCCCCGCGATTAGGCCGCTGGGAAATTTATTAACCTGTTCCGGTGCGATGACGCGCCACTGTCAGCACATCGAGATTAGGCCTGGCCACGCTTGGGCCATGTTTTGGTCTTACAGCCCCGCTATCAGCCTGATTTATGATCGATGGTGGTTCGTGGTGTGGTGAATAAGGATAGCACGCGCCCACCGGAGTATACAAATCCGGCAATTCCCCCAGGTGCAGCTGCTTGAACTGATGCCAATGGCTTTCGTGGAACTTTGAGCCGTGTAGCAATGACGCCTGACGTCATGGCCACAATTAGTCGCCACTTTTCCATGGAAAGCCATAAAAAACTTATAAACTCCTAGGACAAATTGTAATTGCGCCACAAATCTCAATGCAATTTCGGTGTATCCCCTCGATGTCATGTGGTGCTTGCTCTCCCTCTTCCCCAAAGCTGGCATTGCGTATACGACCCGTGCTCCCGCGCCATCATCGCCATCAGCATCATCGGGAGAGCAATTATTAGTCAGGAGTGGAGCGAGGTGGCGACAGGCCAATCAATGTGTTTATTTTCTCAATATTTTCCAATTAGCAAACGATTTTTGCTTTTATTCGTAATTAAAGTATTTACAGTTAAGCCCCGCCACAGCGGGATTTCCTTGGATAATGGTTATATTTCCCCAGCTCCTTTTCCCATCTCCGTTTGGGTAATTCTACTGAATGCTTTGAAATGAATAGGACTAACGTTAGAGGATTGATTGGAAGTAATGCCGAAATGCATCGATTAAGGACAGACTTACGAAAACCACATCTGGAATAGATAAAAATAAATAGTCATAGAGTAATATTCATAGTTATAGTCTAAAACTTATAGAGATGAAAGTGTCTTCCCAAAGCTCCTTTAGAATTTCCCAAGCCCTTATCGATTCTCGCCAAAACCTTCAATGCAAGAATTTTCCCCGCTAAGCCACATCGAGAAAGTGCGACGAATCGCGAACGTTTGTATAATTCGCCATGAAAGGGAAGCCGAGCAGGGCAGGACGAATGTGGCAGCAGGATAAATGTTAAAATGTTATGCATCCTGGCCCACCCGATGGCGACATTGTGAAATAGATACTGGCATTCCGCATAAAATTCTTTGGCGTTTCTTCTTTGAGATGTTGCGACCAAAGAAGGCCACAAATGGGGGGGGAGAGAAGGTGTGCATGTCATTTGAGTTGTCAGCTGAGTTTTGCGGTATATAAAAAAAGGCCGCCGCCGGGCAAGTGTCCTGCTCCTGCAGCTGACTAATGCGCAACCAGCCAGCTGACAATTTTCCATTTGAAATGAGAAATAGTTGGACGGACACATATGAGCGGAGGATATGCCGTGGGTTGTGCCAAGGAGCTCCTTCTAATGAACTCTAACACGGAATTCATCATACGCACCGTTGTTTTGCATATATATAGTATACGCAATGTTGGGGCCTCCTGTTGCAGCTCTCCTCACCTTCTGCAGCAGTGATGGCATCCTATTATAAAAGGAAGCAAAAAACAGAATTTATAATAAATCAATAATCCTTAAAAATATTTAATTTATTGCAAGAGTCTTTAAATTTGTTGTTGCAATTATTTTGAATTTTTTTTTTTTGCTAAATTCATAAATTCAGTTAATAAATATAGTTAATATGTCTTCCAATTAATTAAAACCACTCGAAAAAGACACATTTTCCATAGCAAAACAACACATTTGCCCATCACCGTTTCGCGGAATCTTGAACTAACTTCTTGGCTTACACTTGAGCATCCTTCAGGAGCGACTTCGTGGCTTCCGCAGAAAAGCCGCATGGCCACGGCCACTTGTTACATCCTTGGCCGCAAGGACTCCGCAACGCGAGCCACCCAACATCACCATTTCCCACAGCATTCGTTCGTGTTGGAAATCCGGGAAAAACTCACCATACATTGTCGTGCGGTCGTGTGGGTGTTGTTTCGTTGATAAGGGCGCGCCAACAGCAACAGGAACAAGAACAAGAGCGGCCGACGCTCATATAAGAGGCCGAGCGCCAGCGGATGCGGATTCAAAACTTAACCGACATTTGATCTGTCAACGTGCCACAGTAGCAGCAGCAGCATCAGCCAAAAAACTGAATACCAATTGTCGTGCACAGTTCTGAAATTCGAGTTACATCGCGTATCCTGTACCCCGAAAAGTGCATTGCGAGCTGAGAGTTGTTTCGGCATCGATCCTGTAAAGGTTGCAACGCGGTTTTTAGTGCTCTCCGGTGTGTGTTTTCCCAGCGGCTTTTGGAAATCGCTGTAAGTTGTGCAGGAAATTGCGCTTTTCAGGATGTTTTGAGTTGATTTTATAAATATTTAAGTAATTCTTTTAAAATGGTTTGAAATTGGAAGCAGTGTTATATAAAATATAAAGGCTATTTTTGATAAGTGATTTATGCTTAGACATTCTCGACTTCTCTGACTTAAAAATATATACAAAACATATAAAATGGAGTATTTTTCTAGAAGTAACTCAATATTTAAGAGTTATTTTAGACAATTATCTGACAACCTAAAAAACCCTCAGGTTATAGAGTTTTCAAACCCTTAAAATAAAAATATGTTTTAATTAATATGATGCACCCTGCATCAAGTCAATATATTCCTTTAATAATGGTACAAAAACATTCCTCACAACAAAAAAAATAAAATCACAAATTTGTGAAAAAAATATAAATATGCTTCATAATAAATATTAACCTAGGTGGTAATAGGAGTAATACTCATATGAAATACAATTTCTAAAAGTAAAAGTATACTTGATTTAAGTTAGTTTAAATTAATATGAATTTACTTCTGATAAAGCTTGGATTTCCAAGAGTGTTCTGTAAAAAAACCTAAATTTATACTCGATCTACACAGCTAATATTTTGAACCCCCCTTCGAACTACCGCCCCCAAAAATTTCTTCACAGTATAAAAAAGACCCCCCAAACTCAATCCCACACATTGGCCCCAAAAAGTATGCTGGCAAAAATGAATTGCAATTTGTACTGGTGTTAGATCTAAGGAAAAGCCTCGAATTCAATTCATTTTCAATCGCTTAGCGTGAAGAGAAACCCAAATTTGATTAGATTCAATAGAATGCCAGGGGCAGCAATTGACATATGGCAACAGAGTCAACATCCAAGTCGTTGCCAATCGAAGAGCGGCTCCCACAAGACAAAAGACAAGCCTCAATCAAATTGTAATTAAATAAATAACAAAAAAGACAGCAGAAACAGAAGAAATAGGATCACATCCACACACACACATAGACTGGGGCGGGATAGAAAACCCAAAAGCCAAGGCGAAAATATTAAATAAACAAATCAGAGGACAATACTTGATTGATGTTGGGGCAAGTTTTGGAACGAGGAACACTGCCCCAGGGCGAGGGCAGCAATGTTTACTTGCAGAATTGATACACATGTCAAATTAAAGAAAAACAAGGAAGCGGGCAGGATAACAAAGGGACCAAGGGCCAGCCGCATTTGCAGCATCTAAACATCTCAAAAAAAAAAGAAGGAAAAACAAAAGGAACAACAAGATAAAAGGGAGCCATGAGGTGCTAGCTTTTTATTGGCTGCTCGCTCGCCTAACCGCCATAAATTGGTGCAAAGAAGTTACCACTTCATTACCCCGAACGTAACTTAATTAAGCTGCTTAGTGGCAAAGGTAAACGGCAAAGAATAGGTAAAGGTAAAAGGTGGTATACCCACCGGCGCTGCTTTCAATTTAAAAAAGCATCTGCGAACAAATTGGCAGCGTGTTTCAATTGCACGCAGCTAATTTTTCTCGTCCATTTTGCAGCTAAAGCTGAAGCTCCACCTGAGGAGGG